>JAHKKF010537349.1:0-15281 GCA_019740295.1 Labeo calbasu
TTGTTGTTGTTGTTGTTTTTAAACACTGCACTGTCGTACTGTATGTTCATGATTAAAAACAAAAATGTGAACAAAAATAAAAGCAATTAAATGTATTATTCTAATTAAAATATGAAAATTAAAATGACGGGTAATAATAGATTATGACAGAATTTTTATGACTCTGTCCGTCAAAATGACGGACAATTTTGAAGGCTAACGCAACCTCTGGTAAGGACATTGTTAAAATAGTTCTTGTGACATCAGTGGTTCAACCTTAATGTTACAAAGCTACAAGAATACTTTTTGTGCACTTTAATGAGTAATATTTAACGTAAATATTGTTTCACCTGTTACGTAAAATATTAGCGGTTCTTTGGATTGATTCTGTCGCTCTGCAGTGTCTCGTAGATTTATTCACACACTCACACAGGTTCCACAAATAACCCTCTTTATCCGCACGCATACATGTACATGCTTAACCTAACTCTTGATTGCCGTAGGAATGTTTTGATAATCAGGTAGCACTCAACAAACTCAAGCCACTCTCGCTTGGCACTTTGATGGCCATTCCAGAGGTCTGGGTCACAGTGTTGTTGTAATTCATCTAACCGTTTAATTTTCAGCTTTTTCTTCACAAAATGCACATTTGCTCTGGCTTCTAGAAAACACAGCGTAATCAGATGGCCTTTTTGGAGCAGATTGACTAAATAAAATGTTACTCTAAAAGCTGACTGGTTGATGTAAACTTTGTTTCCGAAATCAACAAAGCATGTTGATGCAGAAAAATGTCCTTCTTTGCTTAATCGTGTCCATGATTTTATTTCACATCTCAGTCAGTACATCACATTAGCATCAAATGAGGAAGCATTCCTCTCTCTCTGGACTACAAGAGCCCATGAGGACAGTCTTTGAGGGCTTTTGGATTTAGTCCACGCAAAAGGAACCACATGACTTGCTCATTAGTAGTGAGTGTTTCTTCACAGTACTTTATTAAATTCAAAATTTACCATGTTTGCTTACTTAATGCACATTCCTGGTCTTGTTCTGAATTATTCATTGGTGCTTTTGATTCCAAAGAAAAAAATGCTTGTAATTTTTAATCAAGATGTAATAATTTGGTCTTCCTTTAAAATTACTTTTGATTTCAGCTCATGTCACTTAGGCCATATGAGGAAAAATAAAAATAATAGTTGAATTTATAAAAATTACCCTGTTTAACAGTGTACATACAGTTGATTCCTAATACTTTGTTGTTACCCCAATTATCCACAGCTGTGTGTTTTTTTTTTTTCATTTTTATTTAGTGATAGTTGTTTATGAGTCCCTTGTTTGTCCTGAACAGTTAAACTGCCTGCTGTTCTTTATAAAAAATCATTTAGGTCCCACAGATGTATTGGTTTTTCAGCATTTTTTGTGTATTTGAACTCTTTTCCGAAATGACTGTATGATTTTGACTTTCATATTTTCCCACTGAAGACTACTGAGGGACTCATATGCAGTTATTTCAGAAGGTTAAAATGCTCGCTGATGTTTCAGAAGGAACCGCAATGCGTTAAGAGAGCCTGGGGGTGAAAACTTTTGAATTTGAGGATCAGGGTAAATTTAACTTATTTTGTCTTCTGGGAAACATGAAAGTATCTTCTGTAGCTTCTGAAGGGCAGTACTAAATGAAAAAAAAATATGATATTTAGGCAAAATAAGAAAAATGTACACATCTTCAGTCTGTTCAAAAGTTTACACCCCTGGCTGTTAATGCATCGTTTTTCCTTCTGGAGCATCAGTGAGCGTTTGAACCTTCTGTAATAGTTGCATATGACTCCCTCATTTGTCCTCAGTGTGAAAACATGTATCTCAAAATCTTAAAGTCATTTTTGGAAAATACACAAAAATACTAAAAAAAACAAAGAATTTGTGTGACTTTAAGGATTTATCTAAAGAACAGCAGGCAGTTTAACTGTTCAGGACAAACAAGGGACTCATGAACAACTATCGCTAAACAAAAAAAACACAGCTGTGGATCATTCAGGTTACAACACAGTATTAAGAATCAAGCGTATGTAAACTTATGAGCGGGGTCATTTTTATAAATTCAGCTATTATTTTCTCTTGTGGACTATATGTAAACGTCTTTTATGTGAAATATCTTATTCAGGTCAGTACTAAATAAAAAAAAAACTGCATTTTGTATGATCCCTCTTGTTTTGGTAAAATAATTAACATTTTGCATGCGGTTTTCTGCAAGGTGTGTGTAAACTTTTGACCTCAGCTGTGCTTTATCATATGGCATTATATCCAATTTAATTTACACATCAGTTATAAACTCTAATTATGTGCTAAATGGTGCTTTATGGTTTAGGGCACCATGTTGTCCTTTAACAAACATTGTCTTTACAGTTGGAAATACCAATTTGTTTAACTATTTGTAGGAGAGTGTGTACGCTCATTGTCCCCCAAGGTTATGGCACACATTGAAAGGGATGTCAGATGTCAGATTGGCACCTCGCTGCGTAACGCTCGTTCAACAAACATAAGATAGGTCGTCACTACACCTCCTCCATCTATCTTGGTCGTGATGTGTGAAAAGCCTCATAATAATGGCTATCTAAATATAGTTGGCTCTTTCAGAGGTGGCATAGCAACAGAGTTGGGATCCGTTGACTAAAGAAACTGAACTTCAGAACTGCCTTTTGAAATCCGTTTGAATAGAGTGATCTTGACTCACTGTCTTTGTCTTGTTTAGATGTTATACACTGAGAAGTTATGTAAAAAGCTGGGAAATAATGGATGCGTGTTTGTTTTGGTGAAGTTGTTTGGTATAAAAGAAGACTTTGATACAATACCTGAATTTTCAAGTCAACAGCAAGTGGTACTGTATTCACAACCCATTGTAGGCTGCTTATGTTATGTTTGGGAACCCCTTGCAGAATCTGTGAAAATGTGAATAATTTTAGCAAAATATAAGAGATCATACAAAATGCATGTTATTAAAACTATGAAAAAGGGTTCAAACATTCACTGATGCTCCAGAAGGAAACACGATGCATTAAGAGCCAGGGGGTGAAAACTTTTGAACAATGAAGATGTCCAAATTTTTCTTATTTTGATGAAATATAATTTTTTCCCATTTAGTACTGCCCTGCAGAAACAACAGAAGATACTTGCATGTTTCCCAGAAGACAAATTAAGTACAAATTACCTTGATTTTCAAATTCAAAAAGTTTTGACCCCGGCTCTTAATGCATCGTGTTTCCTTCTGGAGCATCAGTGAATGTTTGAACCTTTTTTAATAGTTGTGTTTGAGTCCCTTAGTTGTCCTCAATGTGAAAAGATGGATCTCAAAATCATACAGTCACTGCTGGAAAGGGTTCAAATATGCAAAAGATGCGGGAAAACTCCAAGACATGAAGGATTTTTCTGAAGAACAATGCTCAGTTTACCTGTTCAGAACAAACAAGGGACTTATGAACAACCATCACAAAACAAAACAAAACAAAAAAACAGCCATAGATCATCCAGGCAACCACACACAGTATTAAGAACCAAAGGGAGAAGGGAGTTATTTTAATAATTTCTGCTATTTTTCGTCCTGTGGACTATATGTAAACATCTTTCATGTAAAATATCTTACTCAGGACAGTTCTAAATAAAAAATAACATGCATAACATGCATTCTGCAAGGGGTTCCCAAAATTTAATGAAAAAGTATATAAATAAAAAGGAACAAGAAACAGATCAACAGCAACAACAGGTAAAGAAACTTCATACATCCACACCAATAGGTGTCAGTATAAAATATACAGTGGAAAGTTCATATTCCTTGCTTTTGTTGTCTCAGATCTTTATTTTCCTCACATCCCAAGTCACAGTTGCTCTGTTTCTCGCAGAGGAATCTGTGCACAATTAGTTACAACATTACAAGTTTTTGTAGTGTTTCACCTTTGCTGTCTCATCAGGAACGTTGTATTATTTTAAATCAAATAGCAGCAGTTAATGAGATGTCACACTGGCCTCATGAGGGGGTCTGCTTCCCTGGCAGGTAAAGGCGTTGTGCGGTACAACAAAAAAATATTTTGAACTTTCTCAAGGGCTCTTGTCTTCTGTTAAAGGTTGGAGCTTTAAAACGGAGTAATTATCATCTTTGACATCCTCTCGCACAGGCATTTAACCTGTTGCACTGACTGGCTTTCCCACAGGGGAACTGATGTAGAAATTGTTTTAATGTCTTCCATGAGTGGGCTAAGCAGCTGCTACATGATTCATCATTCTTTTTAGGAACGGCAAGAAAAAGGCAAAGAGGAGGATAGTGAGGATAGCATGGGAATGATCAGTTTTGAACGCGGATTGTCTGTTTGCTGGTACCGTGAGTTACTTTGTTTAAATTATTAGTGGACGCTTGTGAAAGGGATAGTTTGCCCAAAAATGAAAATCTTGTCGTTGCAAACCCATAAGACCTTCGTTCATCTTCAGAACACAAATTAAGATATTTTTGATGAAATCCGAGAGCTTTCTGACCCTGCGTAGCCAGCAATGCAACTGACACGTTCAAGGTCCAGGACATTGTTAAAACAGTCCATGAGTCCTTACTACTTTTTTGAGCATGTGGGTTTCAAACAATATGAATTGTCATTTTGGGTTAACCATCTCTTTACACATTTAACATCGGTCCTTGCAGTGGCACAGTATGTCACGTACTGTATCTGAAAGTGTTGCGTGCTATACTTAGCTATCAGATGAGGGAAGAGAGGGTGAGATAGACAGAGCGACATGTTATGTCAAGTGACGGGTCAATGTTTGAAAGAGAAAGAGGCCTCTAACGGATAAAAGAATGGCATGAAAAAGAGACAGAGGGGGGTTTTGTTCAAAGTTCCGGATCAATGATCAGGCAGCAAAGTTTTTTTCTACTAATGTCTTTCATAGCTCAGAGGACTGGTAGCTCTAAATGTGCAAAAGTGGAAAATGTCAATGATATATCCATGTAGAAATTCCAGTAAAAGAGCCTGACTCTTATGCAATATTCACATAGCCCCGGGTAACGTGAAAGTAAGGAACCGTTCATTTGTGAAATGACTGTAGAGGCTAATAAATTACCTCTATAAGTTATCCACTATTATTACTGTAATTCACTGATTTAATTTATACAAAGAAAGCCAGCTGGTCTCATGAGACTGTGGGCAGTGCTCAAAGTTGCCACATCCATTATTCCTCTCTGGAGATTCAAAAGTGATCGTTTTACCCAACGCAGCAGCATTTTCTATAGAAGGCTCAAGTAAGGGGGTCTGAAAGTAATTAAGTTACCAGTCATTGTTGGGTTGACTAAGCAGATGCTGAAACAGCAGCTCCCAATGCACCAAGATTTCCCACCAAAAAGTGGAATCACATTTCTTTAACTTTACATAGCATGCAGTTTTTGAAAGTTTCGTTTTGCGGGATTCATTAATTATTAGTGGCGCTTGCTAAGGCAGACATCATCATTATTATTGTCCATACTTGGGGTTGTGTATTTATCATTAGGATTGTTAGTATGACCTCCAAGTGAGGACAGTTGTGCAGTTTGTTTTTTAAAGTGACTGGACAACAAAACAGGTGAAAAAAATCCATAAATTAAGTGTCGCTCTTTTTTTTTTGTCCCTGTGTAACTTTGCAGTAAAACTTAGATGTTAGTTCAAGTTTCTAATTTTTTAATGAGTTGTTATGAATACATTCACTGGCTTTCAAAAGTTTAGGACCAGTAAAATTATTAAGTTTCTTATACTCATCACAGCTGAATTTATTTGATCAAAAACACTAAATAACACAAAAAAAATAATATTGTTAAATATTACAATGTAGAGTAACGTTTTTCTATTTTTTTAATATACATTAAAATATCATTTATTCCTGTGATGCAAAGCTGAATTTTCAGCATCATTATTCCAGTCTTCACATGATCCTTCACAAATCATTCTAATATGCTGATTTATTATTAATGTTAGAAACAGGTTTTTTTTGCAACCTGTGATACATTTTTCAGGATTCTTTGACGAATAAAAAGTTAGAAAGAACAGCATTTATTTAAGATGGAAATCTTTTGTAACAATATAAACTACAGTTTAAATATTTGGGGTCAGTAAATGTTGATTCTTTATTTTTTTTTGATAGAAATTAATACTTTAATTCAGCAGGGATGTGTTAAGCTAATAAAAAAAGTGAGTAAAGACTTACATTGTTAGAAAGGATTTCTGTTTTTAATAAATACTGTTCTTTTTTAACATTTTATGAAATAAAGTATCACAGGTTCCAAAAAATAATAAACAGCACAACTATTTCAAACATTGATTATAATAATAAATCAGCATATTAGAATGATTTCTGAAGGATAATGTGACACTGAACACTGGAGTAATGATGCTTAAAATTCAGCTTTGCAACACAGGAATAAATTATAAATAAATGAAAATTACTTATTTATTTTTATAGTAAAACAGTATTATTTTAAATTATGATTTTAAAAACACCCTTTTGGAGCCTTCTGAGGGCCCCCGGACCCCATTTTAAAACCCCCTTGTCAACAGGACACTCTTTTTTAGCTTACATTGTTTGTCTGCTGATTTACATCTACAGATCAGCAAGAACATTTTTCAGGCATATGAAGTGAAACCTAAGCTAAGTGTGCGGTACAGCACTCCACAAAAGGATAGTGATTCAGTTATACAGATTGTATTTATTTATTGAATGTGTCAATTTTTTTTAACACTTCTATTTACATGTGGTAGCTGGTAAAGCCCACAAGCACACAAAGCACTATTCACTGCGGTGTAATGTTCCTGAATCAAATGTCAGTGTGTTTACAGAGGACTGCTCTACTGGCTTTCAAAGAGGGGGAAATCTGTTTGTGGCTAGCTGTGCTTCCTCTGAATCTATCGGCCTGTATCCTTTTTCCCTGCGAGGGCAACATCTCAACACTGGACCTGCCCGGAAAGGCAGGTGTCAGGAGAACCCGATCCCTTCGGGGAGTATAGACCTATGATTCTGCGTACCAGCGTCTTGTTGAATCCCTTAAGATGACCTCCCTCTGTCCTTCAGCAGTTCTGAGTGGATAGAAAGTTGAGAGAATGAGACAAGAAGGGAAAAAACTCTTATCTCTCAGAAACCGAATCCTTTGATGACACTGACGAATGGATGGTAGGGGTATGTGTGGATCTCTGGCGAAGAGGAAGTGAAAGTTTGGAGTAAAGGATGGACAAGTCAGCGTTATTGAATGAGCTTGAAGTCTTAAAGGAATATTCTGGATTGTGGGATGTGATATGTGACCCCTGGACCACAAAACCAATCTTAAGTAGCACGGGTATTTTGCAGAAAGAGCTAATAATGCATTGTGGGTCAAAATTATTATTTTTCTTTTATGTCAAAAATCATTAGGATGTCAAGTAAAGATCATTAAGATATTTTGTCAATTTCCTACTGTAAATATATCAAAACTTAATATTTGATTAGTAATATGCATTGCTAAGAACTTTATTTGGACAACTTTAAAGGCAGTTTTCTCTGTTTTTAGATTTTTTTTGCACTCTTAGATCCAGATTTTCAAATAGTTTATTATAGTTTATTAATAGCTTATTTATTCAGCTTTCAGATGATGTATAAATCTCAAATTACCCTTATGACTGGTTTTGTGGTCCAGGGTTACATATAATTTGTGATATAAAACAGGTTTCAGTGCCAGTTTTTGGATGATTTAACAGCTGAATGTGAAGCTTATAATTTTATAAAAGCAAAAACAAAAGTCTAATTTTAATGGTAATCAACACTGGTACTGTTAACTGAGCTTAAGTTTAACTTAACTAGTGATATTCAAAGGGACAGCATGACCATGAAAAAACTTAATTGTGCATGTTTTGGTGTAAAAAACTTGACATTATAAAAGAAAACAAAATGTATGATACAACCCCTTTGAATTCTATAACTATGGTGAAATTATTATTCATTGAATCTGTTTTACAATCCGAAAGCCTCGGATTTGCGTAATTTGCAATATGGGACTGCTATTAGAATGCTGTTTGTGTATGAACACTGTCTAATTATAGAGAGACTCTAGCGTGTCCTTGAAGTACATGACTGCTGAGGTGGCTGTAGTTTGCTGCAGTGGTGACTTAAAGGGAGATCAGGGGTCAGTTTTGTTGTTGGATTCTCTGATTCACGCAGCCTCTTATTTGATTACCCTCCTGAAGTCAGGCAGGAGTGTTGATGGTGCAAACAGGTAAGGGTAACAGACAAGGACACATACCTGAAGGCTAAATAACTGCTTTGGAATTTTTAGTTGTTTTGTATTTTGTTCTACAGGTTAATTTTAGACATGTGGTCAAACAGCAGATTCAAAAGAAAAAAAAAAACACAATCAGCTTAAAGGTTTATTGATACCTCAGACTGCTACCTCTGTATATGCAGAAGCTGTTTAAGAAGTGACAACTAGGATTGTAACTATTCCTCGATTCTGTTCGAGTATTCGATGTACATAATAAGGCATAATGCATAATGCTACTTAGAATTCACAAACGCTACGATTTAATTAAATACATATATGCGATGCAGGTTTAATATATGCGCTTTTTTGTTTTTGTACATGTGTATAGGTTACGTGGAGCGCCTAAAACTCCATCTTTGCATGTTGTTGTGAGTTTGGGTTGATTATAACATTTATTTGAGAACGCAACGTGCGCTATTTCATCAGATTTGTAAAGTCAATAATTTATAAACCTACACAAACACAGGAGAACACATTATCTTTCTCAGGCTAACTTTTTATCGCGATTTCAAAATAAAAGCTCAAACCCTCACTCTGAGTTTACACGTTTTTATGTCCACATATTTAATAAATTACAGTGGCTATAGCGTTTCTATCATAAAGAAATGACCAAATATTAAAGATTTAAGTGAACATTTGAATTAAATGTTGTTCAGTCAATATTAAACACGGATTAGATGTGAAGTGTAAAAACAGTCATCAGGCCATTGGCGCCATCTGCAGGCATGTGTTGTAATGCGTAATGCACATTAGCTCCATTATTTATTATACATTATGTATTTTAACAGGTTTGTTCAATAAAAACCATGGTTACTTGCTTTTGATACTTTATTTGAACTATTATTGCCTCATTGCTATTGTGTATTTTAAGTCAGTTTAAAGGCTATTGTTTACTTAGGTCTATTTTTATTACTACAAAAAATAATTCTAATTATCCAATTACTCAATTAATTGTCAGAATAATCGACAGATTACTCAGTCGCCAAAATAATACTTAGTGACAGCCCTAGTGACAACTTATCAAGAATGAAATCCCCAGTAAACACACACATATCGCAGAGGTGTCCCATCTGGAAAGCATTGCGTTTTTTTGGTACAACCATCTGATAAACATCTTTAAGTACACGTTAGCATACATTTTTAATCATAACATCATGAAAACATATGCTGAGTGTCAATCTAACAGTTACTGTACACATCAAATAGAAGTCTCTGCTATTACAAGATATCTGTGAAAGCTGTTATGTCTGGTGCGCACACAAGCATGATATATCCAAGGTCACATACGTCTGTAAGGAGAACTGATGTCATCACATCCCGAGTTAATAGGGTCACATCATTGTAATGACGGGGTTGATACTCAGCCTTACTCATGTGAGTGAGTCAGTCGCTTGCTGGATCAGGCACGTGTGTGTATGTGTGTGTGTGTCAGTCGAGTGCTGGGACTGTGTTTTATTGTGCCTTAACTGCATTATGAATCCATAAATGTCATATCCCTCCAGCAGTGTGGTCTGTGCTGGTTATTGAGGACTAGGTTCTTCCTTCTTTCATATCTGTGATTTTCATGGCCTGGAGATATGTTCTTGCTGTATGGATATATATATATTATAGCTAGAGAGATGGTTCTTTAAACTGGAAATGCTTTTGTAATACACACAAGATATAAATGGGTTGTATAGAGTGTGTGAGTTAACAGTGTTGAATGTAAACTAAACATAGTGACACTACTAACTTTACTGCATCTTTTCTACCAGTCTACAAAATTACCAGTACTACAATACCAGTCAAAAGTTTTTGAACAGTAAGATTTTGAATGTTTTTTTTTTTTTAAAAGAAGTCTCTTCTGACCACAAAGCCTGCATTTTTTTGACCCAAAGTACAGCAAAAACAGAAACAGTTTTCTATATTTGAAAGCTGAATTTTTAGCATCATTACTCCAGTCACATGATCCTGCAGAAATCATTCTAAAAATTGTATTTGCTGCTCAAAAACATTTATTGTTATTTTTATGTTGAAAACAGCTGATTAGTTTTTTTTTTAGTTTTTTTGATGAATAGAAATTCCAGAAAAACAGCATTTATCTGAAATAGACATTAAAATGTCTTTATCGTCACTTTTGATCAATTTAAAGCATTCTTGCTAAATAGAAGTATTAATTTCTATAATTCCCAACCCACAAAATTATTGGAAAGGTATAGTGTATAATGTTACAAAAGCCTTTTATTTCAGATAAATGCTTCGGATCTTTCTATTTACCAAGAATCCTGACAAAAAAATGTAGTCAACTTTTTAAAATATTGATAGTAATAATATTAATAAAAAATGCTTCTTAAACAGCAAATCAGCATATTAGAATGATTTCTGAAGGATCATGTGATACTGAAGACTGGAGTAATGATGCTGAAAATTTAGCTTTGATCACAGGAATAAATTACATTTTAAAATATATTCACATAGAAAGCAGTTATTTTAAATAGTAAAAATATTTCACAATATTACTGCTTTTGCTGTATTTTGGAGCAAAAGACACTTCAAAAAAACATTAAAAATCTTACTGTTCAAAAACATTTGACTGGAGTTGTATTTTTTTTTTTTTGCTAATATATATCTGTTTACATTTAATGCTGCAGAAAAGCTTTTAGCAGAGAAGTAAGGCTCTGATTAATATTATAAATTATATTGTTAAATTATTACGTATATTATATTATCTGAATATAAGTTAAAGATATTGCCAAAATGCAGTTATCTGTTGTATTCTAACAACTTTAAATCATGAGTACCTTGTTGCTTTCCATCATTCATCATCAAAAACTTAGTAAACTAGGTCTCATTCTTAAAAATGCTTGGTTGAAAATCATATGAAAACATCATCAAATATAAACCTTTACACAGATTGGGTCACTGCTGATATCAAATGTCCTCATGAAGGTAAACCATTATAATAAAATGAATCTGTTAAGTACATGTTTTCCCAAGGAGTAGAGGGATTTCTGTTTTTCATCTGAAATGTAGCAGCCGCATGAGCAATAATTATCCATTACCATCTCCAAATCTGTGAATTTTAAACAGGACTAGACTGCATTAAATTAGTCTTTTTTACTAAAAGGAGTCTATAAAAAAAGTCTATAAAAACAGTTTTGGCTGCAACATTAACAATTCATTGACTGTTGTTTAAAAAATAGTATTTGTGAAATATTCATGATGGATTTGTTTTAGCACAAATCATATTACTTATTCATACATTGGATGTCATGGAAATTCATCACTGGCCATTAAAATGAGCTTAAAAATGCCTCAAAATGCTCTTAACCAGCAGCCTTTAGAGTTTTGGCTGCAGTGTAGTGCTGCATCCCACGTTCAGGGTTTGGCTTCCTGGTTGGATCAAGTGAATGCTCATGTAAGCAGTCTTTTAGCCAGGAACACTGCATTTGTTTTTAAGGGTTATTTTCGATTACTCTTAGGCTTTGATTGTTTTTGGTGCCAACAGCTCTTCTTTATTATTTATTCATTCATTTGCATTGTGATGCAGAACTGGGCAGCGTTGACCTCAAAGGGGCTGTTTGACCAGGGCTTGACAGAGACATTGTCAAGCGTTGTTGCCTCAGAGTGATATAAAGTACATCCACACTATATTTTCATAAAGCCTGCTTTCTTCAGCTTCTTTCTTCACCGTCCTAGGCACGCTGTGATTTATTTTCATTGTTAATGATTCAGTGTTAATGTCATACTGCAGCTGAAAGCAACCAGCTTTAGTTATCCTTGGGAAAAGCAAAGTAGCAGCACAGCGGAGAACATGTCTTCTTGATGCCAACTGGCCCCAAACGTTATCCAAATAAGGCATTAGGACTAACAGTGCTATTAGCTCCTGCGTGCATACAAATGGCTTATCTCCCTGGTTCGTCTCTCTGCTGTAGCCCATGGGTAGCGCTTGGCGTGGTGTGTTTCGTGTGTGGCCGCTGTAGAAATGCTGACTTGCTGGAAATGTCTGGCTGTGATGGATGGTTCTTTGAGATCCGTGTGCAGGCCATATCCCTGAGAGAACAGCTTCATACTCCACCTTTGACATGTTCTACAGGCGGCCTTGTTGGAGTCGATCGCCACTGGCTCACAGCTGAACACCCCACTCTTCACAGCATGCTGTTAATTGGCTCTTTAATTGTCTTCAACCTGGCAAGTCCAGGCATGTTGTACTTACAGGCTAGCAACATAGAGCTGTTATTTTAACCTCAATCAAATCTTTCAAAGAGGTCAGTAATTCGGTTGAATATTGAGTGTGATATGAATTGTTGCTCCAGAATGGTGTACATAAATATTCATGCAACACTTACAAAAATACATTGAATTTTGTTACCTAGACTTAAATTACAAACGCTATCTCATGCAGGATGTGAAATATGTACCAATAAGTACATATCACTGCAGATTCCAACAGAAATGAACACTAGAGGAGGTAAAGCAGCGAGCACTTGTAATCGTTTTCGTACACGGTTATGATTCCACATGTTCCATGTGTTTCGCTTTCCGTTGTTGAACCCTGCCAGATTACTACCCCTCTAGTATTGGTAGGTTTAGGGTTAGGTGTGGGGGAGAGGTTAGGATTAGGCAATCATGTAGCGATTTCAACGAGAGAGGGCAATAATTTCGAAAATGGACACAACACGGGATGTAACAAGCTTGCTCGGTAACTCAGCCGGCATGGAACTGGACTTAGGCTGAAGATTTCTTGGGTACGAATCCCGTGAAAAATATCGAAAAACAAGCTAAAATGCCATGCTTGCGATTGCGTTTTCCCATCACATTAGCTTTTGCTCGTACTGTCAGGTATTATTACGTTATTTTAAAACATCACGGAGCATTAGAATTAGAGCGCCACTCAATGGGCATTTCAAATCAGAACTGCAGCGACACGTACAAAATCAACGTCACATAAACGCACAATATGTACATTCATCTGTTCCAGGGAAAAAAAAACAAACAAACATTTTTTTAGCGCCACTCAGTAGACATTTCTGCAGTGATATGTACTTACTGGTATGTATTTTGTGTCTCGTGAAAAAGCTACCACAGGTACGTTTTCGTCATGAGATCAGGTTGACAAATTCATACGTATTTTATGAGGTGTCTAATTTGTACAAATTTGTACGAACTTGTATGATTTTGTACGATTTGTCTAGACCCCAGTGACGGGTAGGTTTAGAGGCAAGGTTGGGGTTGGTCATTTGTACGAATTCATACGAATTGGGTAATACGTAAAAATTTAGAAAAAATTAGCCACCTTGTAAAATGTGTACGAAATGCCATGAGTTTGGGTTGAAATTATTGATAACTTAAACGCAGAGCTGTCGTATGCCATTACAAATCTTGAAATACGCACACAAGATGCATGGAATTTATTGATTTATTGTGTTTTTTGAGCTTGGAAGTGTAAATCACCATCTACATTTGTTGCATGGAAAAGAAAACCATGGACATTATGCAAATTCTGCAAACAGAAAAAGACATGAAGGTGAGGAAATTATAGCTTTTGATTTCTGAGTGAACTTTCCCTTTAATAGAAGAATAGCATTTGAGCAAAGAGGCGAATGTAATCTATAAATAACTTGTCAGCATGTGTTTTATTGCAGTACATGAAAGCTCATTGTGATTGATATATGGAATCAAGGATTACTCTGGGAGGTTTTACAATGTGGTGTAAAGGCATTTGAAAATATTAAAATTCTAATTTAAATTTAAATTAAATTTAATTCAAGCCAAATTTATGTTTAAGACACCTAGGCCAAAATCAATTGGTTGAACTGTTTATAATAAGAAGGCTTTCCAATTCTAATGGTATCAATTCATACATTCAGGGCCATATAGTAGCATACTCAGAGAAACTCAGAGCCTTAAGTATGCCAATGATTGTCTGGCCTTTTATAAACCAGACTGTGAGCAGCCAGTTCATTGCAGGTACTATTCAGAAGTGAATGTTTTTTTTAATTAGCAAGGCTGTTCGAGTCTGTCTCTGTGCTTGTGGGATAGAACTTGTTGAGTCGTTTTGTTACATAATCTACACATTAAGTAATAGCTCTTCCATTAAATAGAGTGATGTAGAGAGACTGTATCACCCACCTGACTCTGTTCAGCTGCCTAATAACATTTATCTCAGTTCAGAGTGGGAGGAGCCTTTGAATCCTCAGCTGATGTCAGAACAGTGGTTACTGGGGAATTGTAACTGATTGTCAAAAGACTGATCAATAACTTTCCTAGTTTTTCTTTTTGCTTGCCAACAGAATAGAACTTAGTTCTGTAATAGGGAGATAGTTCACCCAAAAATGAAAATTCTGTCATTATTTTCTTACCCTCATGTCATTCCAAACCCTTAAGACCTTTGTTCATCTTCGCAACACAAGTTAAAATATTTTTGATGAAATCTGAGAGCTTTCTGACCCTGCATAGAAAGAAATGCAACTTACATGTTCAAGGCCCAGAAACCTAGTAAGGACATCATTAAAATAGTCAGTGTTACATCAGTGGTTCAACTTTAATGTTATAAGGCTATGAGAATACTTTTTCATAAAATGAAGTTTGAACCACTGATGCCACATGGATGTGGCATATGAATGGAGTGTTTCCACGACACATCATCAAGCGGCCATATTGGCGGCACTGAATGTAAACGATGCCACTGAACTGAGCGGAACTCACACATTTTTGCTGATTATTGCTGCTGAAAATGGTCAATTATTGTCATGTTTTGGGCTGTACTAATTAGAGGTCGACCGGTGTATCGGTTTTGTCGATTAATCGGCAACGATAGTTGATTGGCGGAACTATCGGTTATCGGCAAAAATCCATACAGATTTTGTGGGTTGGGTCCGTTGCTGGAGTGGCTGAGAAGACTGTTATTATACAGTCCCTATAGTCTTAGTTATACAGCACGAGAGCGGCCTCTAGTGGCGGAAATCACTGACAGCACGTGCCGTTTGTTTAGACACATGACACTGTGCGCTGCACAGAGCGGGACACTTCAAAGGCG
>JAHKKF010537350.1:0-14590 GCA_019740295.1 Labeo calbasu
CCTCAGATAGCTAGTAGGGCTGTGTATTTCCAAAAATCTGGCGATACGATACATTTCACAATACAGGGGTTGCGATACGATATGTTGTGATACACTGCGATACTGTAAACAAGGCGATATATTGGGAGATTTCTTATTTCAAGAATAAGATATACTTTAAGGAAAGCTGTAATTAAGAACACACCACCATATGCAAAACTTAGCAAAAAGTTCAGTTCAAAAAGTTCAAAAGATCAGTCCCTGTAACATTCTTATTGACTTACTTTTTGTGCAGTACGAGTAAAGGGGAAAAATAAAGTGCCTGCAGGATTCTTTAGTTATTAGTTATTAAATGTAAAAAAAAGTACGCTTTTATATAGAGCTCTATATAGAGCGTATATATTTTTAGACCCTGCTTTAAAGGTTCACAGTTTAACCCTTCAACTGTCACCATCCCCTCTGTTTGTAATATGGTGAAGTTTACTTTATTACATTTTAAAAATTCATCCTTTGAAAACCATTTTAAAATCACACATTGAATTACCATGGAAATTGTACATCAAAATCATATTACAAAATGTTTTTGTTCAAGAATTATAAAAATGTAACTTTGGATCTGCATTTTCATGTCTATGTTCAAGATAGGGAGTGACAGTTAAAGGGTTAAGTTTGCAATTGTAACATACAAAAGCACTGGCATGTTTTAAGATCAATCAGTGCAAGTTTCTTTCAGTTGAAACTGCTCAGACTCACATTTTAGTGTGGGACTAGGCTTAAGTCTGCTCTGTGAAACCAGGGGACAATGTCATAACATTTTGATCTGAACTTAAGAATTACATCTGCTTAATATCAATGACAAATAAAGTGCTTGCAGGAATCCTAAAGAGAACAAAATAATTCTAAAACAATAAAATAAATACATGTATTGAATATTCTTAGAACTACTTTTTTCTGAGAATTTCACAAGTTTTCGGATTTCACAAGATTTCAGTTGGTATTTATGTTCCGCGTGGAATTGCCAACTGCACAAAACGCCCCCACACCATGAGAGAAAGCGGCGAAAGCAAGAGACAGCTACCACACTGCTCGCCACGAAGACCCTTTTACACGGGATGCGGCAAGCAGCGAAACCGCCATGGTGCCTACACCCCTCCGCATAGCAGAAGCACCCCGTGGCCTGTGCAGCCGAGGCACGGTCCCAGGGTGGACGTTACCACAAAAGCCGAAACGACGCCACGCTGCAACTTTGTACACCAAGGTGGGAGCAGGAACTATTCTTTTTCTCCTCCATTACTAGCGGCAAACTATATTAACGATAACATTAGAGGCATGCCTTTATGCTAAGATTTCCTGTCACTGTTTAAATTCAGAGATAAGAAGACTGTCATCTAGCGGTCGGGATATAAACTCAAAACGAAGCAGCTGCCATAAATCTTGTATGATTTTTTTAAAATATCGATATTCCGTTTTTGAGAATAGATACAGTATCGTTAAACAAAATATCGCGATACGTGTACCGATATTTTCTTACACCCCTAATAGCTAGGCTCTAGGAGAGGGGACCACTGCAATTGCCAAGACCACCAGCAGCGGGCTGTCTAATTGTAAACCCTATAAGGAGAGACAGCACCATCTAGGCAGTGTTCAAGGAGACCGCTACTTAAAAACCCAAACCAGGGGAGCAATCACTGAGCTAGCATATAGCTATCCTCAGATAGCTATGTTTCCAGGAAAAGGGCTCACCACAACTGCAAGTTCACAGACGGCCTCCATAGATGTGACAGGACAGTCACCTTGGGACTGGAGCGAAAACCTCCTAACCCCATCCCCTGTTGATGCAGTGCTGCCAACATCTAGAGTCGGGCTTTTCACTCCTTCTTAGAAGCTGAAGAAAGAATCTGTATGCCCATGGTCCAAAAGAAAAGAAAAGAGTCTAACTGCTGGATCTTGAAATGGCTGAAGTTTTCTGTCACTGATCACTCGAAGAAAACAATGAAGATCCAAGTGCAGTTTAATATCCAAGACAAAAATCCAAAACAGAGAAAAAACAAGGCACAAACACAAGGTAATCTAGAACACAGCAAACAGAAAATTAAGACACAAACCACACAACATATGTACAGGTGAGCAAAGAACCTAACTTACATATAGCTGAGGACAATCATCAGTGCAAGGGGTGATGGGAACTGAAGTCCAGAACAAAAGAAACAATAGTACAGAAGAGTGCCCTCTGGTGGCTGTCATGGGCATTCCAGCAGATGGCTGTGGCAGTCCTGCCATAACAATGGCTGGACTAGACCATTCTCAGACAGCTATACTAAGGAAGTCCCCAATCAGGGTCAGTCCCACAGTAGGCTAGCGAGTACTGTGTTATTGACCAGAAGCTCACAAGAGGGAGTGAATGATTCGCTAAAGAGCTAACACACAAAATATCATTAGTCCAGGATCAAAGCCTGATGTAAGCAGTGGCCATAATAACACTAGAGGGCTGGACACAGCTATCCTCGAATAGCATTTCCCTCAGATAAGGCTAAAGATTGCCCAGACCACAGAAGTGTACCATCTACTTAAAACCCAGACAGGGGAGACAGCACAGCCTAGAAAATGTGCTCAAGGAGACCACTACTTTAAAAAAGCCCTAAAAAGGGAAGCAGTCTTTGTGCTGGAACAAAGCTATCCTTAAATAACAGATTCTTAGACAAATACTTTAGCGCTTATTTGAGAGAGCTTGTGCCAAGGGGAACCCAACCTAATCATAGAAGCCAGGCTTGAACACAGCTGCCCTCAGACCGCTATATTCCAGAGCAAAGTAAGTTTGTGCTGGAACATAACCATCCGCAGACAGCTACACTCTGTTGTAGAGGTTGTTTATTTAAAACCCTGAAGAGGGGAAACAGTCTACTCAGCCCAAACGTAGTAAGCGGGATTCCCGCAGAAACCTGGGAGGCAGCCCAGTCCTAAATCCATCCAGCTTAACACAGGAAGGGATAATGTTTCCCATAACCACTTCAGGTCATTGAAACACCTTAATAGAGAAAGCTCGCAAGCATCTCTCCTCAGAGCATTTAAATATATCCACGCCTAGTGAGGCTCTCCACACACTATAACATGCATATTAGAGAGGCACGGCTGAGCTGAACATTGCTCTGCTCGGGATCTCGCAAGATCAGGGCTGAAACGACTCTGTGCTCACACTGCATCGTCACAACCCAAATACTGTGTGTAGGCATTTGACAACCCATTATTGAGGGTGTGCGGACCCAGCAGATCAAAGCAATCACTGCAATAAATATCACATAAACTAAGACACGAACACTTTGCCCCGCATCCCTTGGGAATAGGAACAAATGCAAGTGGCGCCTAGACATTGGGACTCATCACAATGAGCACGTAGTACTGACCGCACATGCTCTTGGCCAAGACAATAATGCAAAAGCAGAATACGGAGGCACACATTCCCTAAGGCGTTGCTCAATTCAATATAGCGCTATCTGTGTGATCTGATAGCCCTAAAAAGAACACCTAAAACCCACAGCAGTGGCAGCAGTGGGACAAGATGTCCACAAGATGCAGATGCTTACCCTCATCTCTCGAGAAGAGGGACAAATACGAATAGAGCTTTCTCATTGGAAACACTCACAATGAGCAAGCTCCTGACCAAGATACATTTCGCATAGATTGTGTGTGTCCTCGGGCACAGAGCCACAAACTTTCTACAATGCTCTCATTTGCCTTGGTCTCTCACACACACTTCCAACAGACGGCTCCAGAAGACAACAGAAGTTGGTGACGTACTATGCAAAATCGATGGACTCCAAACAAAGAACAAACCACATTAGTCAGGATGGAAGAAATTCATTTGACATAAATATGTATGCACTATTGTTGTACTCATGTGTGTTTCAAAAGGGAAGTTCTGTGGTACATTCACAAGAAGAGTAGAAAAAGACCATTGTTTGTGGTATCTACAACAAATAATGGCATCTTTGCCAAAAATTGTTGAATGCAACATAAAAAGCATATCAATTCTTCTTTGAATACATGGTTAAAAATAAGGCACCAATAGAGGTCTTCCCAGGTCCTAAAATCCATTCCTGACCCAAACCCGACGTGCATAAATATTTTAAAAGAAAAACCTGACCCAAACAGACCCGATGAAACTAGACCCGAGTTCGACTCGATAGCATTTATTTTCGAACTTGTCTTGACCCGAGCGGCATTAACATGTGACCTGCAGCCCCACAGTCAGTAAAGAAAAACCCCTTTGTCCTGCTGATTTACTTGGCCACTGCTCCATTACTTTTATTTATTTATTTACTTATTTATTATTACTTAATATTTTTGCCTGCCTGATGAATACATATTATTTCTGAGTTCAGTGGATTTGAAAAAGAAATGTGATAGCTTAAAAAGATTATTCCAACTTTTGTCTCAAGAACAGCTTTCCTTGCCCTTACACACACATTTATCAGGTCAAAGCTGTTGTGAAATAACTGGAAAGCTGTACTGAAAACTCAATGAGGGATACACAAAAACTATCAATTTTCTAAACAATATTATTGGTTTGTGGCAATAATAGATTTCCTGAGGCGTATACAGAATCTCGTGTTACTCAAAGGGTCTCTGGTCCACTTCAGGTATGTGTTCTTTTTCAGATGTTTATGAAGCCCAAGCACTTTTATAGATTATTAAATAAATATCTTGCTACACCACCCTGAAAATTATTGCTGGCCATTTTAAGAATATTAAGATTACTAAACGAATAAAAGCAATATATGTTAGCAAAGGTGATACTTGAATAAAATGGCACATGCACTATTTCACGAATTATACCACCCTTCACAGCTACAATTGTGGTGTTTATCATACAGCGAAAGATATTAACTGGCACATTTCTTTCTTTCATGAAAAAAATACCTCATGAAAATTAATAAGGCAAAGAACATCTAAATAGTCTGCACCTGGTAAAAAAAAATCTTGTAATCACCCCTGTACTTTCCAAACATTAGCCTTTTGACAGTAAGACCATATGGAGCTGTTAGACCAGCTTTCTGAGCAGCATATGAAGCAAAGGCAGATTGGATGTCCAGTTCTCTGAGATAAATGGCTTTGAAAGCTCCTGGTTCAATGTATAACAACGGATTCATAGAGAAAATCAGTCATGTTTCTGCCGATCAATCGAAACACAACTGTGTCATCGGTTTTGATTACAAATATATTGTTCCCATGTAAATCAAGTAAACTGAAGTCTTTGAAGATGCTCATGAATGGAGGGAAAGACATGGACTGGATGATATTTGTCCCGACTCTAAGCTCCGGCAGCTCGAAGCACTCTGGTGGTGAGTGGGAAAAACGACAGGGACCGGATTTATAACAGAACCCCCACCCCCCTCCCCCTGCCTCGAATGAGCAGCTACCAGACATGCCTAAACATACAACACAGTCCAAGAGGGTGGTGGAGTGGAGACAGAACAGGAAGAGGGATGGAGATCCATGTATTAAGGCAGGGCTGACAGAGCAGGGTGCCAGGATGGAGACAGGGGAGCAGGAAGCCAAGGCGGAGCCAGCCAAACAGGGAGCCAGGGCAGAGCTGGCAGAGTAGGAAGCCAGGGAGCCAGGGTGGAGCCGGCAGGGCAGGCGGAGCTAAGGACCACCAGGGCAGAGCAGCAGAGCACCAAGGCAGAGCAGGCGGCGCTGAAGGACACCAGGTCGGAGCAGACAACCACTACAGCAGAGCAGATGGGTCCGAAGGTCCCTGCGGTAGAGCAGATTATGCAGGAGACCAAGGTGGATCAGGCAGAAATGGAAAGACAGCACAGAGAGGTTAACAACCTCTGTGACGGGACAGGCTGAGTGTTGACAGACGGCCTTCATGGCCGTGACTGGACAGACTGGAGCGGGCAAAGATATCTCAGGAGGAGCTGGAGTAGACTCATGGACAGGAGCGGGCTCTGGATCTGACTCACAGACTGGAGTGGACATTGGAGAGGATTCTAGAACTAGAGCGGGTTCTGGATCAGACTCATAGACTGGAGTGGACACTGGAGGATTAGAAGAGCAGTGTGTAGCCCAAACACACAGAATGGCGACCACCATTATAGGGAGCACTGAGGAAAGGGGAACAGTCTCTGTGACAACCAGTGCAGAGGCCCTTGGGATGCCTGCTCCTCTGTCCAAAACCAGCGGGGAATCCACCACACTGGAAACCAGCCTCAACTGCCTTTGGAATGCCTTGGTGTCCTAAATGCAACATTCACGATGCTTGGAAACACTGGAGTGGCATCCGTGATGGCCGAAGACTGTGGCTTGACATCCATAATGGCTGGAGGCTCTGGTGTGGCGGCCATCTTGTGAAGAGACTCTGAGATGGTGGCCATCTTAGGAAGAGAGACTGAGCTGGTGGCCATCTTGGGAGAAGACTCTAAGCTGGTGGTCATCTTCGGACGAGACTCTAAGCTGGCAGCCATCTTGGGAATAGACTCTGAGCTGGCGGCCATCTTTGGGAAGAGACTCTGGGCTGACTACCATCTTGGGAAGAGACTCTGGTGCGGAGACCACAGAACAAGAAGGTGCAGAAAACATAGGAGTGGCCACCATAATCATGGGACTTGCTGGTGGCCATGATGGGTCAAGTTCCGCTGCCACCAGAGCTTGCTGATGTGGGTCCCCTCCCCAAAAAATTCTTTGGGGTATCAAAGTCCTCTGCTTCACCCGCAACGAAAAGGAAGTGACATAACAAAATAGCATAGTCCGTTAAACTACAATTACATTCTCCTCCAGGTAACTATGATTTTGTAAGTTCATTGAGTCCATAATGGAAAAAGTCCTTTAATACAGTTTCAATAAATGGTACTAGACAGGTCAACTCACAGAACTGGTGAACATAATCCTTAAAAGACAAGTCCTTTTGCTGAAGGTGAAGAAGCTGATCAACTGGGTCCATGACTGGTTTAAATAGCTCCATAAAACCATTGAATCAGCCATTGAATCAGGGCATGGCTGAGTATTCTGTAATGTTGGGAGTGTGACAAGGAAGTTGAGGATCCATATGCAAGGCTTTATTCCATAAAGCGTAATCAGAACAGGCATGGTCAACAACAGCAAATAACAATGACAGAGGCAAGGCAAAAGAGTAATCCAGATTAAACAAGCAATGATCAGGGCAAGCCGCAAATGAAAAACAAGGAAACAGTCCAGGGTCAAAATAAACGAAGGTGCGGAAACCAGAAAACACGGAAAGACAATGGAAGGCTAAACAAACGATACTTAGCCATGAATGTGTCTGTGAGTGCATTTTTTATGGTCATAGCCTAATAGACAATGGTAGGAGTCCGTAATTGGTTTCTAGGAAAATCCATCGGATTGGAAACAGTCAGAGTGGTGATGGAGCACTCTGGTGGTGAGTGGGAGGATTAAATGTATAGGTTAATTAAATACATGGAACTTGTGGTATCAACAGGGAGTGGACACAGACAATCTTAGTTCTTGTAACTGAAATCTTGGCTGTCATAAAGAAATGTGCACCTTTGAAGCCAAAATAGTTTAAGTCTAGCAAGTTGTTTTGTAAAAGCAATGCAGAGAGATGACTGGTGTGTTTTGAACAGGAAAGGAAGAAGAAAGACAAGTCTATAGTTATTAACCACTGAAGGACTAGGTGTTGTTGTTTTTTTAGCAGTGGAGCTGTTTGAGCCTAATTGAATGTGGTTAACAAAATGCCACTGTATACGAGTGTAGTAGAAAATATATTAATATGCATCCTTCAGGGGTAAATAAGGAACTCAGAATCTCAGAATAACTGCACAACAAAAACTGTAATCGACAGCTTTTATGATAATGAAGAACTTGCATTAACTACATAACATTATGTCAACATATCTTATATATGAAATCTAAACAAGGCTTACTTAGTGTACAGATTCACTACTTGCATTTTGAGACTTGTTGGTTTCAACAACTTATGAACATTTGTGAATAATAATGAAAATGTAATTTTTTTTATAATTTTGTGATATAAAATGTATTACTTTGTGCACAATTCAGCGATTTGGTGTTTAAATAAAATTAGGTAAGCTTACAACTAAAATGAAGTAGACAAGTTTGGGCTGTGATGAAGTGAAAGATTGCAGGCTTATGTCCCGTGGCGGCAGTTAACAATCGTTTCGTAGCTACAACATTTTTTTCATGGATGCTACAACATATTAATGCTAAACAGAATTTTTGACTATACAAATAAATTAAATATTGTATTAAGAAAGACTTAATTTACAATAAATTATATTATGTTGTCAAAAGCATTATTGTAGCTGTTACGTTTTTGACAAGCAAATGTCCCTAGTGTTATCACATTTATGATTACCAAAACAAAATTTAACTTAATAGCATGGCTTCAAAATCCTCAATGAAAAATTACTTAAATTCTGGGTCTCAGAGACCCAAGGTATAAAACATTAATAAATACCATTAATATTCATTTTCAATATGATACAGTATATTCAGATGCACTGTACATTGCTTTCATTTTCATTGTATAAATTAGGTTAGTCATGCAATAATCAAAAGATTTTTTTAAAACAAAATTAAGTTGATAGCAGTTAATCAGTCATTATTTTTTGCCAAACAAATCTCAGTTTGTCTATCATTAGCCAAATTTGCAGAGAGAGAATGTATATACTGAACAGAATGACAGTGATTATACCAGCTATTACCAGCCATTCATTTTGCGATAATGACCGCATGACTTTACAGTATTCTACTTAATACTTAGTTAACAGATAGTAGACCTCTGTATACATGTATATGAACTACTGATTTAAGTTTAGCTGATTTAAGCTTAACATTGCATTAGAACATAATTCAAGCTGCGTGTCTTCTTCGATTAAGTTCTCTCTCATTTAGTTTTCTGTGTCTCTTCTTCCAGTTTTTCTTTCTTGTTCATCTGAACAGGTTTTTTGCTGTAACTGGAGACAGGGCATCTGTCTAAGTATCAAAGAATTTATCGTCTTTTAACGATCTAATCAAACAACAATACTGAAGTCTTTTAACGGTTGTCTGAATTTTACCACTGTGAGACGCAAGATGGCGCCAATTGCCTATTCTGGTTGCGATTGTATGACGAGAGAAATCGAGATGATACCCCGCTTGGTGATATGAGACACGTGTAGGACCGGAAAAAGAGATCGGTTTCACAGAGTCATGTAAACAGATGAGGACGTAAATGTAAGGTTCTGAATTCAACGTTGTTCCTGCATGCAAAATAATTAAGATTCAACTAAGGAATTTTCACGTGCTGCAATGATTCTAAAAGAGAATGTGCAAAATCTATGGAAAACTCCAAACGAAGAACAAACCAACATAGTCAGGATGGAAGAAATCATCTGACATCAATCTGTTTGCACTATTGTTATATTTATGTTTGTTTCAAAAGGGAAGTTCTGTCACAAGCAGACTAGAAAAAGCCCATTGTTTGTGGTATCTTCAACTAAGAATGGCATCTTTGCCAAAAATTGTTGAATACAACATAAAAAGCAATTAAATTCTTATTTAAATACATAACAGGGGGTGAGAACATAGGGTTCTTACTGTAGCTCCACATGTTTTTATTGTATGTGTTTTTTGTGATTCCTGTTGTGTTATTTAATAAATTAACAAGTCAAGAAACAGGCATAGCTGTGTGAACGTTGTTTATTCCAAGACAACTTTTCAATTGTTTATTCGTGAGACCACTTATCACTTTGGCCAGGCTTATAGGAAAGCCACTACTCGTCAAAGCTGTTGTGAAATAACTGGAAAGCTGTACTAACAAACTTTCTGAGGGATACACAAAAACTATCCATCTTCTAAGCAGTATTATTGGTTTGTGGCAATAATAGCTTTCCTGAGGCGTATCCAGAATCTCATGTTACTCAAAGGGTCTCTGCTCCATTTTAGGTATGTGTTTTTCTTCAGATGTTTATGAAGTCCAAACACTTTCTTAGTCTTTCTCTCTTCGACATCTTCCAGAATGATGATGATGATGTTGGCACTGCGCTCCAACATAAAGTGAGACTGAGCTAATTCAAACTCAAAACGGCACCAGGCACTGTCAATGAAGTGTTGAGACACAACCACAATGATTTTCCGGCTGCCCATTATTCCTTCATCGATAATGTTGGAGGCGATGGACTTCCCTGCTTGAAAGTCCCTCATATGAAGGCAAAGCTGAATAGGTGGAACACCGTTCTCCAGATTCTCCATCAGTTCATTCATGACCCAGACTTCATCATTGCTGGAGAAAATCACAAATGCGTCATAGGAACATACTTGTTGACCTGGTGATCTGTAGCCTCTCAGTAAAATACAACAATACTGGAGGTAAAACTGGAACCTATAAATCAAGAATGATAAAAGAACTACGACTGTAATGAAAAATACAGATAAAATTATTGTGAGTCTCTTCTTGTGCACACAGCTGTCAACGTCAAAGTCTGTTGCTCTATGATATGAGGTTTGTGAAAAGGTTTTACAGAAAATATTTTCCGGTTGCTTCAAAATGTTCTGATTTTGGATAATCCACAAAATAAAGTCTGTCTGGGAGCAGGAGCAATCGATGGGGTTGGAGGACAAATCAAACTCTGAAAGGTTCGTGGGCAACTTTTGGAGAACATGAAGTGGGATGCTAGTAATGCTGTTTTTATCAACATGAAGTGATGTTAATTGTTTCAGGTCTGGGAGGGCCAGAAAATCTATAGTCATTAAATTGTTTCCACTCAAATTTAAAAGTCTAAGCCTCTGAAGCTTTTTAAATGAGCTTGGGTGTAACTCTGCCACACGACAGTATGACATGTCAAGGTGCTCTAGTAAAGTGAGATTATTAAATAAATATCTTGCTACATCACCCTGAAATTTATTGCCAGCCATTTTAAGAATTTTAAGGTGACTCGGTCCATAAAAGCTGAATATATTAATAAATGTGATACTTGAATAAGAAACATCCAGATACCTTAAATACTTTAAATTGGACAGAGATGAATAGTATCCCAAATCTAAAACCCTTGTATGGTGGAAATCAAGAATCTCAAGGGAAGCAAGTCCATCAAGTCCTCCTAATTCAAGGCCAATTTCTGCATTTTGACTCAAATTCAAATATCTGAGTTGAGGGGTGCCAGACAAAAGTGTGGTGCAGCATCGTTTTAAGGTCATTCCGTTAGAGCTCAAATCCAAATACTGAAGCTTAGGCATGTCTATGAAGGTTCCAGCATGGATAGGTTCAATGTTGTGTGCTATTACTAGTTTTTTTAAAGTATGGAGATGTGAAAGCTGTTTACCTGGTAAAGTTAATAATTGATCTTGAAGCAAGTAAAGCTCCTTGATTTTATGAAAAAATACATACTCCATCTCATCAATGACACCGCTCTTTACTATTACATTTGTGGCATTAATCATACAGCGAAAGATAGAAATTGGCTCACTTGGCCTTTCAATAATATAGTAATATATCTCCCGGAAATTAATAAAGCAAAGGCCATCTAAAACATCAGCATCTGAGAACTGAAACTTGAATTCTCCCCTGAACTTTCCAAACATTAGTCTTTTGACATTAAGACCATATAGAGCTTTTAGACCAGCTTTCTGAGCAGCAGATGAAACAAAGGTAGATCGGATGTCCAGTTGTCTGAGATAAACGTCTTTGAAAGCTCCCGGTTCGATGTATGATAACGGATTCCTAGAGAGAATCAAAGTCATGTTTCTGCCGATCTCTTGAAACACAGCAGTGTGATGAGTTTTGATGACAGATATATTGTTGCCATGTAAATCAAGTAAACTGAAGTCTTTGAAGGAGCTCATGAATGGAGGGAGAGACATGGACTGGATGTTATTTGTCCCGACTCTAAGCTCCTGCGGCTTGGTTAGATTATTTATTTGAAATTGTAAGGATGAGAGACCAACGTCCACAAGAATTAGTCTTTGTAGATTATGTAAAGAATTCAAGCATCCAGGTCCAAAATATGTAATAGGGTTTCCAGTGAGAATCAAGGTAGTCAAATTCCTCACATTATAGAAAGTGTCATTTTCAATGTGCTTGACTCGGCATCTAAATGCAAGTACATAAATTTAATATAATTTATAGAGAAACACATTATACAACATATTTAGATGGTAACAATATTGCTTACCTTGACAGATCAAGGACTCTTAAAAAAGACAAAACTGGGAAAACAGTCTTCTTTAGGTGTTTCAAAACATTAAAACTGAAATCCAGAATTTGAATGGAGGAAGGAATACTGGATGGTATGTAGCTGAGGTTTCTTCCCATGCATGAGTAGTGCAGATTCTCGGTCATCTTCAGTTTAAAAAATAAATTAAAATATTCACATCACATAAAAAAAGGAATAAAGAAGAGATTTACTTTGAGAAAACTTACTTTTGTGCATGATTCTCCAGCCCCTATAGAAAAACATATAATGAAAGAACTGACAGTGAAGAAATTAATCTTGACCCTACTCAACCTGTCATAAAATAAGCCAGCCTTTTTTGAGGTCACTGAATATGAGGAACTAAAGCCATGGCTTTATACAATGAGAAATTTTGGCTGAAAATACATAAAGAGAAGTAATCTTGAATAAGTCATTCATTTGCAAAGCATCCCAAATGAATTAAAGCGAAACAACATTTATAAAGACGTGAAATAAAAATATATGTTTCATAAAGAAAATAATTACCTCTGCCATTCATAACCAACCATGAAACTGACTGCTCAGGACTAATTTACTGGCCCTAATATGAAAAGCAAGTTAAAAACACACACACACAGAGACAACAGTAATAAAAACAGCAATTAAAAAAGGTTTACATTCAGAAAATCATGAATTTCTAATACAATGTCAAAATCGCATATGAAATAATACTAATAGAGTGTTTTCATGACGCGGCATCAATAAAACATTTGGAATACTATAGACTGCCAAAAGTTTTAACAAATCAAAGAGAAGAATGCAAAAAACTGATGAATAAAAGGCGTTTGTGGTTGGCCAAACTGAACCAGGATTTCCAGGACAAGAATCTTGACAACATTCGTGTTTGTTCTTATCATTTCCTGTCAGGTTGGTGAAATATTAAGCTAATATCGTAATTAACACTGCTTGTACATATCTTTACCACCTATTAACTTTAGTTTGTCAAAATATTGCACCCTTTCCTGGTTACTAAGTCCTTCTCTATATGATTTAGCAGCCTTCACATGTTTCTTTTCAGTGGTTTACACAGCATAAATTAGCAGAACAACATATTCAGTATAGTACATTAACCATGCAATCCATGCTGTTGTTTACATCTGGGTGACTGACCAAAGTGTGACATAGGTGCAAACCCTCTATACTAACATGCCAGAATGACATGCATCCAGTCATGTGCACAGCACATTACACAGGGGATTTCAGTGTCAGTCATACCAAATTGAAATCCACTGAACAAAAAGTTAAAGGCCTTGATTTTACGATAAGTCACTTGAAGTAGGTCCACACAACTTATAGGATTTTCTCTAACTCTAACGTTACCAGCTGGCCTGAATTACTGGATGAATGGTAGTGTACCAATAAAAAATACACTGACAAATTGATTTGAGTTAATAAAAGTAAACACTGAAACAACATCAGAATATTAGCTTATATTTTATTACTTTTAAATAATAAATAAGAGGTTGCAATTTAAGAAATACATGTTTTCCTCTATAAGCTCTCCTTCAGTTTCTACAAGTTTTTATTGCGGTTTTTGTGCATTGTTTTCTTACCAGATTCTCGTTTTCAAGAAAAACAAATGTGTTGTGATTGGTTAGCTGTCCTACTGCGTTGTGATTGGCGAACAGCTTAGACGGTGTTTCGGTACTGCCACGCCCCTTACCAAGCAGCAAGTTCCGTGTACAACTGTTAGCGCAAGTTGGATTAAAGTGATTCTAACGTTTTAAATATGGATTTTTTTTACAAAAACACATCGATTCGCTACAGGAGGCCATGTGAGGCTTTTTTTTATTATGGATGGATGCCACTGATCTATATAATGACTGGATCGCTCATTCTTGCGTTCTAAACTGCTGTTAGGCAGTGAAGCCACTTGAAGTGTTCGATCCGCCATCTTACTATTCCCTACCGGCAGAGAGCATCATTGACTCACATGCAAATCACTGACCTAAAGTCACCTGATTTGAAGTGTACCATTCAAACAGGATTAGTTTTTAGGATATGTGTATGTAAATTAATTTGTATTTAACATGTTATCTGGAATGTTTATGGTCTTTTGGGGCAGGATAAGCGATATACTGAAATGTCAGTTTCACTTGCAGACACAGGTAACTGATCCAATACAAAATATATTTCTTTATGTACCTAATTATGCAGGAAATAATAAACATGACCATATATCTGGTATTAGTATCTGAAATTGATTCGAATATACAATAAATAATACAATACAACCCTCTGTTAATATATTGGTCGTTGTATTAAAATTCAAATCTTTGAAATGAAGCTTCATGTCTTTAAGTCCATACTGTATGTAGTCAGCGTTATTTCTCAGAGTTATGATGTGTATATTATTCATGTGCCTGATTGAGCAACATTTATTTCAGACTCTTAAAGAT
>JAHKKF010537350.1:16902-29373 GCA_019740295.1 Labeo calbasu
TTCTCTCTTCGACATCTTCCAGAATGATGATGATGATGTTGGCACTGCGCTCCATCATAAATCGAGACTGAGCTAATTCAAACTCAAAGCGACACCAGGCACTGTCAATGAAGTGTTGAGACACGACCACAATGATTTTCCGACTGCCCATTATTCCCTCATCGATAATGTTGGAGGCGATGGACTTCCCTGCTTGAAAGTCCCTCATATGAAGGCAAAGCTGAATAGGTGGAACACCGTTCTCCAGATTTTCCATCAGTTCATTCATGACCCAGACTTCATCATAGCTGGAGAAAATCACAAATGCGTCATAGGAACATTCTTGTTGACCAGGTGATCTGTAGCCTCTCAGTAAAATACAGCAATACTGAAGATAAAACTGGAACCTATAAACCAAGAATGATAAAAGAACTACGACTGTAATGAAAAATACAGATAAAACAATTGTGAGTCTTTTCTTGTGCACACAGCTGTCAATGTCAAAGTCTGTTGCTCTATGATATGAGGTTTGTGAAAAGGTTTTACAGAAAATATTTTCCGGTTGCTTTAAAATGTTCTGGTTTTGGATAATCCACAAAATAAACTCTGTCTGGGAGCAGAAGCAATAGATGGGGTTGGAGGACAAATCAAACTCTGAAAGGTTTGCAGGCAACTTTTGGAGAACATGAAGTGGGATGCTAGTAATACTGTTTTTATTGACATAAACTGATGTTAATTGTTTCAGGCTTGGGTAGGCCAGAAAATCTGCAGTCATTAAATGGTTACCTCTGAGATTCAAAAGTCGAAGCCTCTGAAGATTTTTGAATGAGCTTGGGTGTAACTCTACCAAATGACAGTATGACATGTCAAGGTGCTCTAGTAAAGTGAGATTATTAAATAAATATATTGCTACATCACCCTGAAATGTATTGCCAGCAATCTTGAGAACATTAAGATTCTTCAGTCCATAGAAGGTGAATATATTACTAAAAGTGATACTTGAATAAGAAACATCCAGATACCTCAAATACTTTAAGCTGGACAAAACTGGAAGGTATCCAACACGTCCAACATTTGTATGGTGCAAATCTAGAATTTCAAGGGAAGCAAGTGCATCAAGTCCTCCTAAATCAATACCAATATCTGTATTTCGACTCAAATTCAAATATCTGATTTGAGGGGTGCCACTGAAAAGTGTGGTACAGCATTTATTTAATGTAATCTGGTTAGAGCTTAAATCCAAATACTGAAGGTTAGGCATATCTATAAATGCATCAGCCCAAATAGGTGCACTGTTGCGTGTAATTACTACTTTTTCTAAAGTACGGAGATGTGAAAGCTGTTTACCTGGCAAAGTACTTAACTTAACGGAAATCAAGTGAAGCTCTTTAATTTCACGAAAAGGTACATACTCCATTTTATCAATTAGACCTCTGATTACTGCTACAGTTGTGGCATTAATCATGCAGTGAAAGACAGAAATTGGCTGACTAGGTCTTTCCATAATGTAGTAATATACCTCCTGGAAATAAATAGAGCACAGACCATATAAATAATCAGTATCTGAGAAGTGAAATCTGAAACTGCCATTGTACTTTCCAAATTTCAGCCTTTTGACATTAAGACCATACAGAGCTTTAAGACCAACTTCCTGAGCAGCAAATGAAGCAAAGACAGATCGGATGTCCAGTTCACAGAGATGAATGTTTTTAAATGCTCCTGGTTCAATGTATAATAACGGATTCCAAGATAGAATCAATGTCATGTTTCTGCCAATCTCTCGCAACAAAACGGTGTGCTCAGTTTTGATGACAGATATATTATTGGCATGTAGATCAAGTACTCTGAAGTCTTTGAAGGAGCTCATGAATGGAGGGAGAGACATGGACTGGATGTTATTTGTCCCGACTCTAAGCTCCTGCAGCTTGGTTAGATTATTTATTTGAAGCTGTAAAGATGAGAGACCAACATCCACAAGAATTAGTCTTTGTAGATTATGTAAAGAATTCAAGCATCCAGGTCCAAAATATGTAATTGGGTTTCCAGTGAGGATTAAAGTGGTCAAATTCCTCACATTGTGGAAAGCATCATTTTCAACGTGCTTGATTTGGCATCTGAAAGCAAATACATAAATGTAATATATTTTATACAGAGATTACACAGTATGTTTAGACGGTAACGATATTGCTTACCTTGACAGATCGAGGACTCGCAGAAAAGACAAAACTGGGAAAACAGTCTTCTGTAAGCATTTCAAAACATTAAAACTGAAATCCAGAGTCTGAATGGAGGAAGGAATACTGGATGGTATGTAGCTGAGGTTTCTTCCTGAGCATGTGTAGTGTAGATTCTCAGTAGTCTTCAGTTAAAAACAAAACAAACAAAAAAAATCCTCATTTCACATCAATTAAAAAAAAACAAAAAAAACAAATCGTAATAAAGAAATTTAAATTCAGAAAACTTACTTTTGTGCACGATTGTCCAGCTCCAAAAGAAAAATAAATAATTAAACTAACAGTGAAGAAATTCATCTCGACTCTTCTCAACCTGTCATAAAATAAGCCAGACTTGTCTGAGCTCACTGAATATGGAGAACTAATGTCATGGTTTTAAATGGGGAATTTTGGCTGAAAATACATGAGAAGTAATCTTGAATAAGTCATTCATTTCCAAAACACCCCAATAGAATTTAAGAGAAACAATTTAAATGTTTCATAAAGTAAATAATTACCTCTGCCACTCATAATCAATTAAGTTACTAAATAGCCACTAACCATGATGACCAAAAACAGAAAACATGTAAGTGACTCCTCAGGACTTTGATTTGAAGATAATCTACTAACCCTAATGTAAGAAAACATCTACACATTCTTACACTCGATCACTAAAAAAACAAAACATATTTAAACCTAAAAGCAAGGCACACAGGATGAAGAACAAGAGGTACCAGCAGATGGCCCTGCACAAACACATCTAACACAAGGTCACTTCAGTCAGAAACCTGAACTTCCTGTTCACTTTGCTACAAAGATAACCTCACCAATGACTTTTAGTATGATCCAACTTTAAATATTAAAGCATAAATTTGTCTTCCTCAGTGACAGTATAAACACCATTTTAACAAATGCTAAATACAGTACATACAGCAAACCTTGATGAAAGCAAAAAGGTACTATAAAAACACTGTATGAACCTGTTGATAGTCAACAACCTTTATTTATCCATATATGTGAGCCACTCAAAGATGGGGGAATAGACAAATAGGACAAGAATTGACCACTATAGAGGGCAATCAACATATGGATCAATGGCATTGTAACTTTCTTTAACCTCTATTCTACAAAGAGGCTTGTTGACAGACAAGTAAATTAAAAGACAGAAGTAACAGTGTAAACATTCATGTACAGAGAAGCAAAAAAAGAAATTCAAATTAAAACATTGATTAGTATGTAAAGAAACAAAAAGGGAGCAGGAGCCAAAATCTTATTTTTTCTATTACAGCTCAGCATACATTTCTACATGGCATGCAATAAGGCACCTAACTAACACAATGAATAAACCTATGCTACGTGATGAAGCACAATTGTTATCCAATGGAAAAGAAAGAGAATAGTTCTGATACAACGTTCACTCCCATAAAAACAGTATTCCTTTCATTTTCCCTTTCAATTACCCAAACCTTATTAAAAAAATACATCCGTTTGTAAAAGATTTTCTCCATACACAGAACTGTAAATAGAAAGCACGAACCCATGGAATTAAGGGGGCAAAAAACAAATCAAACAAATTTCAAAAAAAGCAAGCTATATTTTGTATTTGCATTAAAGTATACACAATCTATTATTATTATTATTAAATGTTGATACTCTGCAAAATGTATCCAGAATACAACTAAATGCTATACATTGCTGTCTGACTTGAGCAACGACTGGGCAAATCTTAAATGCGCAGTCAGCCATCGGTAACATAGGTGGGAAGCAGGGAGAAGCACTGAAGACATTTAGGGGAATACTTAGGCTGCACCAAGTCTGCTTAGTATAACAAAATCATCTGTACAATTCAGTCGTGTTGAAAACTGGCAACATGAAAATGAACCGAATTTCCCAACAGAACATACGGATACGTTATGTGATTTTGTGTCGTTGACCCTTTAGTTAGTCATTTTAGGTCGCAGATTCTGTCGGTTTGCATCATAAAGGGTTTATGATAATTAACACAGCCTTTACATAGGACCGCTTGTTTAAAGCTAGTGTCATCCCCTGAAAGCACCATCCCACTTCACCTACAAGAGATGGATAAGACTAACTGGATCATACATCAAAAATGCTCAATTTTTTTTTCAGAAAAGAACAGCACACTACTCATCTATACATCTATATAAAAGAAAATCAACATATATTTACACACGATATCAGTTTCCCAACCCATTAATGACACAGAGATGGGTAAAAGATACAAACTAGGGGAGTGAATAGTTGTGTCTAGACCTATTTGCTTCATTATCTACCATTCAAAACCGACTTGACCTAATACTCAGTTCAAGATTGTGCCAGGCTTCATAAACTTCCAGCTTAAAGCAGAGGTCAGTGATGAAGGAAGTTGTGTCTATGGTTTTTAATCACACGCCATGTTCCAGAATGACATGTATGCATCTAGTCATGTGCACATTACACAGGGGATTTCAGTGTCAATCATACCAAATTGAAATTCATTGCTCTTAAAACGTCAAAGGATTCAATTTCCCAAGTTCCCTCATAGCAGGTCCACGCCAACTTTCTGGAATCTCTTGCATTTTTTGCCAAACCCTTTAACATTACAAGCTGGCCTGAATCATGGGATGAATGGTAGCGCACCACTTGTGGGAGAGGAAAACGGGCTTACTGATCAATATGAATTCTGTGATGCCTAGACAGAGAAGACGAATGATTGAAACCCTTTCCACACTGAGCGCACCTATACGGTTTCTCGCTCTGAAGGATTCTCTGTTTCAAGATGGTAGTGTGGGGGAATCCCTTTCCTGTTGCGATAGCGCTATAAGTTGACTTATCCTCCAAATGAACCCGTTGGTGCCTTGCGAGAGAGGAGGGATGATTGAACCTCTTCCCACACTGAGCACAGGTGTAGGACTTTCCATCAGAATGAGTCCTCTGATGCCTGGATAGTGATGACGAGTGATTGAAGCTCTTCTCACAATGGTTGCAGCTGTATGGCTTTTCACCTGTGTGCATTCCCCTCTTCAGCGTAGTATCGAAGGGGAAATCCTTATCGGCCTGGGCGTACATCTTGGCCTCCAGGTGGACCTTGTGGTGTCGTGACAAAGAAGAGGAATGGTTGAAACCCTTGTCGCACTGAGAGCAACGGTAGGGCTTTCCGCCCTGGTGGACCAGCTGATGCTTCTTGAGGTGGCGCTTCCTGACGAAGCTCTTCCGACACTGGGTGCACTTGTAGGGCTTCTCCCCTGAGTGGATTCTCTGATGCTCTCTCAACGTGGCTGCTGCCGCAAAACACTTTCCACACTGGGCGCATCTGTGTGGCTTATCACCAGCATGAGTCTTCTGGTGCTGTTTGAGATTGGAAGCCGTCGTAAAGCCTTTCCCACACTGAAGACAGGTAAACGGCTTGTCGTGGGCATGCAGCTCTTGATGCTTTTTCAGATGGCGTCTGCGCACAAAGCTCTTTCGGCATTGGGTGCATTTGTAGGGCTTGTCATCCGAATGCATTTTCATGTGTTCCCGGAGAGTGATGGCGGCAGCAAAGCTTTTGCCACACTCTGAACACCTGTGCGGCTTTTCAGGAGAGTGCATCATCTGGTGGGGTTTCAAGTTGAATGCATCAATGACTCCTTTACCAACCATCTCAAGACCAGTGGTATAACTTTTCTCTTTCATGTGAATCCTCATGTGACTTCTCAGGCTGGCTTCAACAGCGAAGCTCTCACCACAGTGGACGCAAATGTAGGGATGAGTGGCTTTGTGGATTTCAAAGTGTTCGTGCAGATCAGACATGCAGCCAAAAATCTCACCACATTCACTGCACTGCAGGCCGTGGGCTTCGTGGATGATAACGCCATTCTCGGACTCCACTGTAAGCTCCCCACCGTGATCAGACTCCACCTTTACGATATGTTCTCCACCACCAATCTCAGTCTTCAACAGCACCTCGCCGAGCAAATGCTCATTGCCTTTGATTTCTGCACTGCTGAAGTACTGATGATGATCATGGTGTATTTCAGATTTTATGTAGTCATGGTCCGTCTCTGTTACCACATCCACGCAGGTCACTGCCCCTAGATCACCGTGAATAGCCTCTAGGTCAAGTCTTTTGTCCTCCTGAGTCATAATTTCAGTCTCCGCTCCATAATGCAAGTCTCCGACTTGCGTATGGGCGATGACACACTCAGATCCCAACGTATCGAGACCTGGTGTGTCACAGTCAGTCTCTGACTCAGCCATCAGGACGCACTCCAGCCTGACGACTTCCGTCTTCCCGGTTAAGTGAAACTTAGCGTTGCTCTACGAGCACCGCTTTCCCGCAAAGAAACTTGAAGGGATGCCCGTTGCAGGCTCAGTCGGTTCTCGAGTCAGGATCAGTCCTGCCTGTTGAAAGACAGCAAACATTTAAACTCATCTGCATAATCATAATGAAATATTACAGCTGAAAACATTTAACTTTAATAATGATTTAACTGCTTGAAAAAAAAAAATGTTTTAAAAAGTAAAAAACATGCAGAAACTAAATGAATTTCTGCTATTACACATGACAAAGAAACACACAGCTTCAACTAAATTAACATTACCAAACTATTTGTTTAAACAAACTTCAAACCTACAAATGTTGAGGCAATAGAATAAGATCACACATAAACAAATACAACAGCCAACATCCTTTTAAGGTAGAAAATAGTAGAGAAACAGATCTGGGACCTGGGCTATATACACTGCAAAAACTGTAATCCAAAAATGAGTCTGATCTAAAAACAATCATAAAGCTAGTTAGCAAAAATATCTTTGGCTACAAATTGGCTAAGGTTAGCCTATGGGCAGTTTATATTTGGCTAACCTGACAGGCTAGGCATATATATGAATCTACAGTTCAGACATTCAAATTTCACAAGCCAAACAAACAACACTGAACCACAAAGAAATCCTATGAACATGCCATAGATTTAGAATAAACTAAAACCCATGTTTACAACTTTGACAGTGTTGGCTAGGTTAGCTGGCTAAATAGCTGCTAGTTAGCTTCCCTGAGCATGTATTATCAGCTAACTAGCTGGCTAACTAGCACTATAGCTAGATCACAAAATAACACTGACATGAAAAGCTGACAGCCTGCCTTAAATTCTGAGGTTTACATATCATTTCTCAGTCATACAAACACATACTAGTGCTGTAAAGTCACGTAGAGACATACTACGGCTTCACGAAAATACAAGGCGTTTAACGGTGGGCATCTTGTGCGCCAGAGGTTGGAACAGCTAACTAGCTGTAAAATGGCCGCCGCAACTAGCTTCCGCCCCTCATGTAAGCACGCAGAGGCAACACACGACGTGAGCAAATGCAAATAAACTAGGTCATGTTAGTTGACTAGTTTTATTGCTCACTGGAAAGCTGTGCTGTCACAGCTCTTAAAAGTCAAGATATCAAGGCATAAACAAGGCAAACAGTTCGAGTTAATGGCTAATCACAGACGTACGCTATTCGCGAAAGCCCGGGAAAGGCGCCCCCCTTCTTACATAACGCGTTTTTGTTTTGTGGCGTCGAATTAAAAACAAAATACTCCACGTTTTTCAACGTCTTTTGTGGCTATACGATGTTCTAAAATCGTCCAAATCACTGGACGCGAGCATAGCTGTGCTATAAGCTGTGCTTATCATGCTATAGTCCTAGCCCATTTTTAGCTGCGTGAAACAAACATGGCCTGTCTTCCTGCTAAGCTGCCTCGCTAGCGGAACACTAGCTGCCTCCGCCGCCATTGCTACAGAACACCTCCGAACTTCGTGACGTCCACAATTCATCGGTAGCGCGGATCAAGAGCCACTGCTTGCAGTGAGCTCATAAAATGTCTCAAGATACAACATAAGCCACGACGAATGACATAACGTTTATTAAATAACAATCTTGTATCAAATATAGCACGCTAGTTAGCCCGCTAAGTTAACTAGCAAAGGTAATCTAAAAACCCTGACGCACATCCACCTTAAACGTTCATATATTAGCGTATTTTTGTAAACATTTCCGACCTCTTTGCCCTTTAAAGGCTCTTTTACGAGATGCGCTGCTAGTCGTCTCGGCGTTGTCTACGGCCTGAAGATCTTCGTTCTGTTGCGTCTGTACTGCCTGGTTGCGGTTTGCACTCTGTCACTCTTTCTCTTTCTCCCTCCCTCCGTACGTACGTAGCGGGATGGCGCCGCGGATCATCTGGCGCCAACTATGTTGGAGCGCATGAGCACAAAAAACAAAGCGGTGAAGAAACAAGCGCTCGATCGCCCCCCATCGTCCTGGCGGAAGGCAAATTCGCCTTCGGACCGAAGTAAATCGTTAAAATATGAAAAACACTTTACAGCAGAGTTCATTTTGTTATTGCATAGGATATAATGTGCTAACAGTGAACTATACTTTTATAGCTTTTATTAAACTTGGTTAATATTAATTTCTACATTTACTAATACATTTAAAAGTTGCATGCACTGTACACTACCTGCCAAAAGTTTTTGAACATTAAGAATTTTAATGGTTTTTTTAAAGAATTCTCTTCTGCTCACCAAGTCGGCATTTATTTGATCAAAAATACAGAAAAAGAAGTAATGTTGTGAAATATTTTTACTATTTAAAATAACTGCTTTTCTTTTTAAAATGTAATTCCTGTGATCAAAGCTAAATTTTGATAATTACTCCAGTCTTCACTATCACATGATTCTTCATAAATCATTCTAATATTTTGATTTGAATATTCTGAATATTCTGCATTTTGTTATCAAGATTCTTTGAGGAATAGAAAAATCCAAAGATCAGCATTTATCTGAAATAAAAAGCTTTTGTAACATTATACATTATACCATTGGAGTCTGTATAATTTATTTATTTATTTTTTATTTATTTATTTATTTATTTATTTTGAGAAAGAAATTATAGAAATTAATATTTTTATTTAGCAAGGATGCTTTAAATTGATCAAAAGTGATGAGAAAGACATTTATAATATTACAAAAGATTTCTATTTCAGATACATGCTGTTCTTGTGAACTTTTTATTCATCTAAGAAACCTGAATTCTACTCAGCTGTTTTCAGCATATTAATAATAATAATAAATGTTTTTGAGCAGCAAATCAGAATATTATGATGATTTCTAAAAGATCATGTGACTGGAGTAATGATGCCGATTCAGCTGTGAAATCACATTACATTTTAAAATATATTTAAATAGAAAACAGCTATTTTAAATAGTACAAATATTTCAAAATTGTACTGTTTTTGCTGTACTTTGGATCAAATAAATGCAGGCTTGGACGGCAGAAGAGACTTCTTTTAAAAACAAAACAAAAAAAATCTTACTGTTCAAAAACTTTTGACTGGTAGTGTACTAATACATGAATCTAGACGTTATGATAAAAAAAAAATGCTAATTGCTAGTTTATATCTAATGCAGTAACTAATGTTAATGAACTAAATCGTATTAAGGTATTACCAAAATATCAATAAATGATTGAACTCATGTAATCCTAAATACGTTTTGTCTGAAATTTACATGATCCCAAATAAAAGAATTCAGTGGCAACCTACAGTAACCAACCCAAAATAAATGAAAACCTTGACAAAATACAGAATGTGCGAGCACAGGTGAGCATTGTTAGGGAGTAACTAGTTACATGTAACGTGTAATTTAATTACAAAATAAATGTAACTGTAATCTGTTAAAAATGTGTAATTTAATTAGTTTCTTATGAAAATGTTAACAATTACAAAGGGGGTTACATCTAAATACTTCCTGTATTAACATTTACTGTTTATTGTTATGATTTTAAATCTGTATTTAACCTCAGAGCAATTTCAAAGTAAAAAGAGGTGCTAAAGTCTGATTTTATAGTAGCTGTGCTTTAAAATTAAATGATTAGAATCTCAGTTCAAGAGATGAAGTATTTTGAAAGTTGGTTTGATTGCAGTAATCCGACAGTAATCAAATGTAATCAGTTACATTACTTTAATAAAGTAACTGAAATAGTTACACTACTTATTACAGTTTACATAGAGTAACTCGTGATCTGTAACCAATTACATTTCCAAAGTAACCTTCCCAGCACTGCTGGTGAACCATAGAGGTCAGTATTATTGATCTGCTCAAAATAATTAGTAGTTTAAACTGTGATGTTTGAAATTTAACGAGTCACCATCATAGCTCATCTAACAGAAAAAACATATTTCATGCGTTAAATACAAGAACGTGTTGCCACCATGGCTGGCATATCTTGTGAGGGAGGAGTAAACGCTAACCTTAACATTAAAAGTTTGTGTGGATATGCTGTGGCCATTCTGAGCAAACATGACTTCCTCAAAACAGACTGTGTTCCCACTGCGACCAAAAAGCACTAGGGTGCGCTCTTCCCCTTTAAACGTTTGAAAAACACAAGCGTTGCTTGTCGACAATTTCTGAGGGGAAGTGTAAAGACAAATAGTGTTGGAAAGTATGTTATTGAAAAGGAACACAAAAGCTTTAAAACAAGCTTGTGTGTATAAGCTGTTATTTGTCGTTTTAAAACTCAAATGCTGAGAAACTGGCTATGCAGATTTAATGTCACTGACCTCGTAAATAACCGTGGTTTTTAGCCTACAGTATGCCTGTGCTGTCTTTTATGATCACAGGAAGGCTTTAGCCTTTGTTCTCTGCCAGTGAGACTGAATGAAACATGACACAGTCAGCCATCATTCAATACCTGTCATTCAACAACCGCATCTGTTGAGCACCTGCCTGAACCTGTAGAGCCTCTCACCTCAGCCTCCTGTTTAAAAATGCTGGAATCAGACTGTGTGTGGTTTAGAAATGAATCTGAAATAGATGGGTGCATGTCCCATGTGTTTTCATTTCAGTGCCATATAACGTGTCTGTGTCACACATCTTGAACAGCGGCTACCTCTGCTTTCCTTTGTCAGTTTGAATGTTGGATTAACTTCAGGCCAATCGTGAATTTTTCATGACTGTCAATGGCAGTGCCATTGTAGAGGTAAGCTTTGTTGTAGTAAGTCAACAAAGACCACAAGTGACATTTTGATGAATGCACAGTGTATTTATTTCCATTCATATGTACTTGAGGCCAGTCTGTTCATTCATAGAGGTACAGAAGATAAAGTGAGGAACTTGTAGATGTTAATACCTGTATGTGTGCTTCAGGAACATTAGTTTATTAGAAATTATCATACTGAGCGTAGACACTGACTGCAGTATGCCTTGAGTGGTATTAGTTGCATTATAATAGGATTTAAAAGTATTCTTAAACATTGCTTAATTTATAAAATACATTAAATGAATGTTATTTTCATGCCAGTACAAAAACACTATAGTATAAGCTTATATTAAACATACTCTTACTGCTAACTGATTTATTCAGATATTGCCACAAAAGCTATGTCTGTTACCCTGCAAAATATAATTCCGCTTTGACCCCTTTGAATTAAAACAAGAAATAAGAGTCCAGAAATATATCAGAAAACAAGAAATAAAAGCAAAAAGAAGGATGCCATTTATCAACACTTTATTTCTGCAAATTACCATAGAGGTTTATTCTTCGTAATGTTCAGACTTTCTCTCTAAACAGCAAAGGATCCATGTACAAAAAGATGTTTTCAGGAAAAAACATTATTACTTAGTTCAAATGTAAAACTGTAATGAATTAAGTATATAAATGCACTACCTACATTCAGTTCCTAGTTTTTTTGTAGGGTGGTATATTTACATTTGTTGGATTATATACATTTTTTACACAATATAACTATACCCGAAGCTGAGCTACGCCTTAATTTGCTTAAACATTCATGACAGGTGTAAGTTTGAGGAGTGAACTCTGAGGGTGAATGCCGTTGGATTGGAGCTTTTCAAGGTTCTGCAGGAAACCACGATGCTTTAGTCCTTTAAGTATTGTGGAGTTACTGGAGGTTACACTCATATGTGTCCTGCAAACAATCAATGAAAACGCATAATATTTAATCTTTGATGAAATCCATAAAATGTTCATGTATACTACCAGTCAAAAGTTTTTGAACAGTAAGAGTTTTAATGTTTTTTTTTAAAGAAGTCTCTTCTGCTCACCAAGTCTGCATTTATTTGATCCAAAGTACAGCAAAAACTGTATAATTTTGAAATATTTTTACTATTTAAAATAAAAGTTTTCTATTTGAAAAGACTTTAAAATGTAATTTATTTCTGTGATTTCAAAGCTGAATTTGTAGCATCATTACTCCAGTCACATGATCCTTCAGAAATCATTCTAATATTCTGAT
>JAHKKF010537351.1:0-19114 GCA_019740295.1 Labeo calbasu
AAGTTTTCTAAAATGTTATTTTTAAATATGCAAAGAAGGCATTATCTAATTAAATATGCATTTATTTGCATTAAATTTCAGAACATTCGATAAAGCCAAATTTCAAAATTCTTGTTTGATTTTGTTGACATTAGATTCAAAAGTTTTTCCTGAGGGGATTTTGGATTTCTCCTTTTATTACTCCATAAATCAAAAAATACTGTCAACAGACAGAAACAAATACATTTTCAATATGTTTTAGGATTAAAATGATGTATAAATCAGTGTGAATGAAATATAAACAAACCCCACAGTAAAAACCTTCAGAATATAGAGAGGAACAAAACTCTAAGTTTTGGTGTATGTAAGTGCTGCTGAAGTGGAGAAAAAACTTTTAAGGATATGTATTGTAACTGAAATCTACAGGCGCAAATAGAAAAAGTGCAAGAAAATAAACACTTAAATGTGAATTTTGCATGTTTTCTGTCTGAAATAAGGCGAAATTGTGGAGGCAAAACTGCAATGTTTTTGCCTGTAGTGTCTTAAATGAAAGCATGTATGAACAATACGTAATTGTTCACATGACCCCACATGTACAAAACCTACAGTGTAATGCATTGAAGAAAAGACAGGAAGTGGTCATACTTGAGTTCCTGTGCTATGGCGGCGATTTGCTCCACTCTGTCCTGATGTGCTGCCAGGTCGCTCTCAAATGCCTCATGTTTCCGCAGCAATGCCCTCACCTCCGTCAGGGACGCGCTCTCGTAATCCTTCAAAGTCAACAGCTTGTCCTTTCCTGCAGTGCGCACACACACACACACACACTGTTCAGAGCTCTTCAAAACTCTTGCATTGAGTCAAAAAGCTGCAAAAAGTTATTCTGCTGACTAATTTAAGGAACAGTTCCAAAAAAATGTAAAATTTGCTATTATTTACCTAATGCATGCATGCTTCTGCATATTCAAACCTGAAGCTTTTAAAACTTGGTTTTGCATAGTTTTAATTTAGTTACTTTTTTGTTCATTTTTTGGAAGAAAATAATACATCTTATATTAAATAGTTGAAGAATGTATATTTGTGAACCTGTACCACAAAACCAGTCTTAAGTAGCACAGGTATATTTGTAGCAATAGCCAACAATACACTGTATAGGCCAACATTTTTCTCTTATGCCAAAAAACTATTAGGATATTAAGTAAAGATATGTTCCATTAAGATATTTTGTAAATTTCGTACCCTAAATATATCTAACTTAATTTTAGTAATATGCATTGCTAAGAACTTTATTTGAACAACTTAAAGGTGATTTTCTCAATATTTCTCAATATTATCATATCCTAACAAACCATACATCATAGGAAAGCTTTCAAATGATGTATAAACCTAATTTAAAACAATTGACCCTTATGACTGGTTTTGTGGTCCAGGGTCACATTTATATAGTAGTATGTACATTTATATTTATAGTGGTATGTAATATGTTATTATATTATATTATATTTACCTAATGCAAAAAAAACTAAAATAAAAATAAACAAATAATTAAATATTTTAAATAAATAAATAAATATTTAATAAATATTTACCTCATGCAAAATCAAATAAATAAATAATAGTATTATTATTATATTATTTTCATTCATCTGTTTCCTACTTGTGCATATTCAAATTTAAAGTTTGCAAACTTTGTGCATGAAGAAATTGCACAAGATCTAAAATGAAGCCAAACACATTCTAGAGTGGTCCAGAATGTTCATTTTTGGCTGAAGTATTCATTCAAAAGCCTTTATGTCAAGCGTTTGTTGTGTCTTGTGGTCAGTGGCTCACCCTGCGCCCAGCTCTCGTGTGTTGCCGCTTTCTGCCTGAACTTCTCAGCCAAATGCTCCACACGCTCCAGACGCCTGATCTCACTGAGCAGCCACTCCTCATAACCCTTCTCAGCCTGCTCCAGACCCTGCCACGCTGCCGTGATGTCCTGCACATCAACACACAGGTTAACTCACACTAATGACAGGGTCAGTGTGTGTGTTCTGGTATATATGGTTTATGAGGACACAAATGTGTATAATGACATGGGTACTACAACATAAACATGGTTTATGAGGTTTACACTTCCTGTGTCCCCATAAACCAAAAGGCTTGTGTTTTGAAATGTTAAATTCGCCAGTAGTTTCCTGTGAGGGGTAGGTTTAGATGCAATAAGAATGCAAGAATGTGTGTGCATGTGTGTGTCTTACAGACACCATCTTCCCCTCGGAGGGCATGAACGCGGGTCTGTGGCTGATGTGGAGTTTGGTCTGCAGTGTGTTGAAGCTGATCTCCAGCTGGCATTTCTCCTGGACTTTGGGTGGTTTGTGCACGCGCCGATAGTCTCTGAAATCCTCCAGCTTACGCCTCATGGCGTCCATCGTGTTCTCAGGGGTTCGCTTCTCCAGCCACGGTGTGGTGCGACGGATCCACTCCAGCAACTGCAAGACAGAACAGAAACATATTTATACTACTGTATATAACATACATACTTACATTAGCATTCAAAAGTTTGGGTTGTAAGACTTTTGAATGTTTTTAAAAGAAGGCCAACCAAGGCTGCATTTATTTGATCAAAAATAAAGTGAAAATTTTGAAATATTATTCTAGGTTAAAATAACTATTTTCTATGTAAATATCTGTTAAAATGTAATTTATTTCTGTGATGCGCAGCTGAATATTTTAGCATCATTACTCCAGTCTTCAGTATCACATGATCTTTCAAAAATCATTCTAATATGCTGATTTGCTGCATTTATTTGATCAAACATCCTGTAAGAAATATTAATATATTATTCTAATTTAAAATAACTCTTTTCTATTTGATTATCTGATAAAATGTTATTTATTTCTGTGATCAAACCTGAATTTTCAGCATCATTATTCCAGTCTTCAGTGTCATATGATCCTTCAAAAATCATTCTAATATGCTGATTTGCTGCATTTACTTGATCAAAAATACAGTCAAAAATCTGAAATATTATTCTAATTTAAAATGTCTGTTTTCGATGTGAATATCCGATCAAATGTAATTTATTTCTGTGATCAAATCTGAATTTTTAGCATCATTACTTTTAGTCTTCAGTGTCACATGATCCTTCAGAAATCATTCTAATATGCTGATTTGCTGCTCAACAAACATTTCTGATCATTATCATTGTTGAAAACAGTTGTGCTGCACAATATTTTTGTGAAAACCGTCATACATTTTATTTTTCAGGATTTACAAATGAATAGAAAGTTCAAAAGAACAGCATTTATTTGAAATAGAAATCTTTTGTAACATTGAAAACGCTTTACTGTCACTTTTTATCAATTTAATGATGAATAAATGCATATATTATTTTTTAACAGAATCTGTTTGTATATATAATATAATATAATAAAATATGTTTTTTAGTGTTGTTGTTATTGTTGTACCTCACTGGCCAGTCGTTCATATTCTTCCATCAGTTTCTCATTTTCCTGATTCACTCCAAGCACTTTACAGATCCTGTTAGCCGCCGTTTCTGCCTATAAACACACACAGATGTCACACAACGTGTCTTTCTTTAATCAGATCTATGTGTAGCTTACGGTTAGTGCAGAAGTACCTGTTCCGCTCCAGCAAACGCGTGATAGAAGCAGGACACGTACGTCATGATGGCCCGCTCGTCAGGCTTCGGGGTGTTAATGATGTCTGGAGCGCAAAGAGACAAAGTCACACGTGCAAGAATTAAACTCACTCAACTACAAGAACAAACACTGTGATATATGTGATATATGCTTCAAACACTGCAGTGGTGATGTTCAGAACACTGAACCTTCTAAAAACATCTAAATGAGTGCGCCATTGCACAGTCATCAGAGGGAAGTATTTGCAATGCATTCTGGGATGGGTCGCTGAAGGCCGTCAGGTCATGAGGGTCACGATCGTAACGCGACACGCAGACAGCTGTGTTTCCTAAATCTGCTCCTGAGTTCAGCAGGACTGTATTGTTGTATAATAATACAGGAGTCACGTGACTTGTGCATTTTCAGGCGTCTACATTTAGAACGCAGTCCATTTAAAATCTTCACATACATGATTATTTATTTATCACAGTCACACACACCTGCTGCTGCATATTCAATATTAATGCATCAAGATGCAAACAGGGTTACTATCGTTAACTAAAAATAAAACCATAAAAAAACGGAAACAAAATAAACATTAACTGAAATAAAATATTTTTAAAAACCTAAACTTAGTTTCTCATTTTACTAATAAATAAAATTAATAAAATAAAAAATAATTATAATAAATAAAATTATAATTTTAATTTGATTAAAAAACGTAAAAAACTAATAATCATGAAAAAAGCACAAAACAAAATTACTAAATATTTTAATATTTTAAAATATATTTATATTTAACTAGAATTTTGATACAAATGTCAAAATACTAATAAAATGTATGATAGTGAAGCTTGAACTAGGGTTATCATTAAATAAAACTAAACGCACAAAAAAATCATGACTTGAAACTAAAAAAACATTAACTGAAATAAAATATTTTTAATTTGACTAATAAATAAAATTAATAAAATTTAATAGTACTTACATTTTTAATAGACAAACTAATAAACATGACAAAATTACTAAATATTTTTAAATTTTAAAAAAAATATTTATATTTACATTTAACTAAAATTTTGATAAAAAAAAAAAAAATTCAAAATGCTAAAAAAATCTTTGACAGTGAACTAGGGTTACCATTAACTAAAACTAAATAAACAAAAAAATCATGACTTGAAACAAAATAAACATTGACTGAAATAAAATATTTTTAAAAACCTAAACGTCTCATTTTACTAATAAATAAAATTACAAAAATTGAATAATACTTAATTTTTTCATAAACAAACTAATAAACATGACAAAAGCACACAATAAAATACTAAATATTTTAATATTTTAAAATATATTTAAATTGAACTAAAATTTTGATTACAATTTCAAAATACTAATAAAATCTATGATATTGAAGCTCAAACTTGGGTTATCATTAACTAAAACTAAACGCATAAAAAGTCATTATTTGAAACAAATATTTAATATTTAATTAATAAAATAATTTAAAATATGAAATATTTAAATTGAAATACAATATGAATTTCTTATTTACTTGACCTGCTAAAACTAATAATAAAAAATTAATAAAAGCTATACAGACATATTAAAAAAAAACTAACTAAAATTAAAATGAAAACAGAAAATATTAAAAATGAAATCTAATTCAAAATATTGACAAAACTATAATAGAATATTAATGATACTACAACATTGGCAACCAGAAGATGCAAAAAAATTAATAAATACTATTAATAACAAAAATTCATTATTAAATATGAATGTCATTGTTTTATTATGCTTTATTATAAATGCTTTAATCTGATATTAGCATTCTGTCCTGTGCATTAACAATCAGAGCTCACGATATTGTATAATGTGAAACATTTGAGACGATCCGTCCCTCTTTACCTTCAGGGTCCAGCATTTTTGGGATGTCCAGATGTTTCTCTGCAATTTCTAAAGCCAGATTGAGATTTCCAAGATGATCATCCTGAACAGACAAAACCAGAAAAATCAACCGCATGGCATGATGGGTTTCGTCTGAATTATTCACTGACAGGGTTATTATAGTTAACCAAAACTGAAACCATAAAAATAATTTTTGTGTTACTTAAAATTAATTAAATGATACATAAAAAATGTATATACATAAAACTATTCTGATTCTAAAAAATAAATAATAATATAAAATCTAAAAATATATCAAATAAAATATAAATAATAAAAATAGCTATGAATGCAGCTATTCATTTAGTTTAACTTTATGTATGAAAATAAGCAAAAAAAAAAAAAAAACCTAAAACTTTTTTTTTAATTTATATATATAATATATTAAATATATATAAAAATGAAATAATAAAAAAAATCTAAATATTCATAAAAAAACCTAATAGTCTTTATGTGCTTTCATTCTTGCAGGCTGAGATCAGGGTTGCCAAGTCTGCAGTTTTACAGCACAACTGAGCTACTTTTACACTGTTGCTGCGGGTTAAAGCGTTCTCCCCCCACTCCCAAAACACTATTTTGACAGAGTTGACCTCTGACAAAGGTGAAAACCACAGAAAAACTGCTATTGGGCTTTAGTTTGGAACCAGGACTGTTTTTGTTTCGCAGACCTGGCAACCCTGGCTGAGATTAGACGATGACGCTCTTCATGCGATTCACACGGGCTGTTAAACAGTTCTGGTTTCAGACACGCTCTTCAGGATTATCAGTCAGTGCGAGGATCCCGTTAAATCCCGTTCTGTCTTTCAAGCAGACCTGCTAAAGCCTTTAGTTCAGGATCAGATGACTCACATCATTCTGACCAGAGAATAAGATCAGCTCTTTAAATAGAGCAACTGCTATCGACTCTCAGCAAAACCACCTGGGAAAAAACTCTCATTCCTCAGTTTGGATCAAGAGTCTGTGCTGCACGAGGGTTTTATATTAAATATTCTCTGTTAATTGAAATAAAGCTGGAAAAGTCACTTCTAAATTTCATTTATTTAAAGTCGAAGCAATAAAATGACTGTAAACAAAGTAAAAAATACATTTAAATGCAATTAAATACATACAAATTTAATTCAACATTAAATAAATAATACAATAAAACTGAACTAAAACTAATGCTGAAATAAAAAATATTAAAAATATTTAAAATACGAACAAAAAATAAATAAATTACAAAAGCACATAACAAAATTATTAAAAAATTAACTGAAATAAAAATGAAAACTGGACGTATAAAAGTTTTAATGTCAAAGTTACAGTTTTAGTCATTTTGCCATGTGCTTTTGTCATTTTACTTAGTTTTTATTGGTTTAGAAAAAGTATTACATTATTTAAATGATTAAAAAATAAACTAAAATTAAAATGAAAACTAAAAGTATAAAAATTTAATTTTGCCATGTGCTTTTGTCATTTTTCTTAGTTTTTGTTTATTGTTTAAAAATTACTAATTAGGTTTCAAAAACTATTACATTTATTTAAATTATTAAAAAATTAACTAAAATTAAAATGAAAACTGAAAGTATAAAAATTACATCTTGCCATGTGGTTTTGTCATTTTTCTTAGTTTTTGTTTATTGTTTAAATATTACTAATTACATTTAATTTTTCACATAATTTTTAAGTGTTTGAAGTAATTATAATAATCAATATTATGTTTTACAGACATTATAAAGAGCAATGGAATGTAAAGTGTACATAAAATATAGATTAAAAATATTAACAAATACAATAAAATCAAAATAAATACATACAAATTTAATTAAGCATGAAATAAATAAACAAATATTAATATTTTAAATATGAACAAAAACTAAATAAATTACAAAAGCACGCAAAACGATACAATTTTTTTTACTAAAATTAAAATGAAAACTAAAAGTGTAAAATTGTTATTGTCTCAGTTTAAATTTCAATGTTACACTTTTAGTCATTTTGCCATGTGCTTCTGTCATTTTTCTTAGTTTTTGTTTGTTGTTGAAATATTACTAATTACGTTTAGTTTTTCCACATTATTTTTAAGTGTTTCAAGTCATTATAATAATCAATATTATGTTTTACAAACATTATAAAAAAGCAATGGAATGTATATAAAATATAGATGAAAACATATTAAAAATATAATTAAATAAAATTAAATACATACAAATTTAATTAAACATGAAATAAATAATACAATAAAACGGAACTAAAAAAATAAACAAATATTAATATTTTTAATATGAACAAAAACTAAAATAAATTACAAAAGCACTTAACAAAATGATTTAAAAAATTAAAATTATTATTTAAATGAAAATGAAAACTGAAAGTATAAACATTTTATAGTTTCAGTTTTAAAGTTACAGTTTTAGTCATTTTGCCATGTGCTTTTGTCATTTTAGTTTTTGTTTATTGTTAAAATATTACTAATTAGGTTTAATTTTTCACATAATTTCTAAGTGTTTGAAGTAATTATAATAATCAATATTATGTTTTACAGACATTATAAAAAGCAATGCAAATGCAAATGCAAAGTGTATATAAAATATATATAAAAAAATACAATTAAATACATACAAATTTAATTAAATATTAAATAAATAATACAATAAAACTGAAGAAAAACTAAAAAATAAACAAATATTAATATTTTAAATATAATCAAAAAGTAAATAAATTGAAAATTAAGCTGAAAGTATAAAAACAAAAACTAATTTAAAATATTAATAAAAATATAATATGACACAGCTCATAACCGTACAGCACTGCACGTACAGTGGTTTGGGCCAGTAGTTTTTTGGGTGAGTTATCTATTAGTTAACTCTCACACACACACACATGCAGTGACGGACTGAGACCTTGTTGAGTTTGGCGTAGTCGATCAGGTCGGGTCTGTGTCTGTGAATGAGCGCACAGAACGCCAGACCGTCCTTCCAGCTGAACGAGGGAATAAGACATCAGCGGGATGAAACGAAAATAAAGCCGGTGAAAATAAACTGCGTTTGCGCGTTCGTACCTGCAGTGGAAGTTCTGTACGTTGACGTTCCTGTACGGGGCGGTTTTCCTCTGACACCACAGCAGGAGCCCTTCTTTAGCCGAGGTTTCTGACAGAGAATCAGTGTTAACCTCATGTGTGTGTGTTGGTTTGGTGAGATGCGGTCTGTGTGAATCTCTCTTTACCCTCCACTGAGATGTCCTGGATGGCGAAGCGGAGGATGATGGTCCAGATCATTCCCAGAGTCATCTTCACGTTCCCATCAACAATCTCTGAGGAGCCGAAAGAAGCGCTTCATTTTACTAGCGTAATTCATGCAAATCACTCTAATTAACTCAATATTACACAGTAAAATTAATATTCTGAAAATAGTTTAAATATTAAAATATTTGAATTTTATTATTTTCCTTCTCATTTTATCTATATTTATCTATATTCACATTTTTTTATTTATTTTTTTAGTGTCATTTAGTAATAATAATATAATATCAAGTAATATTTTGGTTCAGCAACAATGAATTTTGTAAAAAAAAAAAAAAGATTTTTAAAAAATATATGAACAATATAAATGCAAATTACATTAATAGATTGGAATATTAAAATATTTGCATTTTTTATTTTTAGATTGTTTTGCCTATTTATATATATGTATATATATATATATATATTTAATTAAATAAATTATATACAAATATATATTATATAAAACCACATTTTCCACTGCATTGTTTTTTAGATATATTTAAAATAATTTTTGATGTTAAAAAAGATTTTAAAAATATCAATGTAAATATAAATGTAAATATAAATATAAAATATAAATGCAAATATAAATATACAAAAATATAAATGCAAATTACATAAATAAACTGCAATATTAAAATATTTGCATTTTATATATTTTAGATTGTTTTGCCTGCTTTTTATATATATTTAATTAAATAAATGATATGCAAGTGTATAATATATAAAAGCCCATTTTCCATTGCATTGTTTTTTTAGATATTTTTTAAATATTTTTTGAAGTTAAAAAAGATTTAAAAAATAAAAATAAAAAGATAATTGGAGTACATTAAGAAAATGTCAGTTTTTCTTCTTCAATATTTCACATTTAATTTAATTAAACCTAATTAGCAATATTTAAACAATAAACCAAAACTAAGAAAATTTACAAAAGAAAAAATCATATTATACAAGTTTCATATTTTAAATAATAAAAATAAAAATTATGTTGCTCTGATATTCCAAAAAAAAGTTAAAAATATATATATATATTTTAAATGTTAATTATTTATTAAATCTGTTTTAATATTCTTAATTATTTTAAGTTCCTTCAAAAAAATTATATAAGTTTCATATTTTAAATAACAAAAATCAAATTACATTGCTCTGATATTCCAAAAAAAAAAATACAAAATACATTCATTTCATTCAATGTTTTATTTTTAATAATTATTTTAAATAGTTTTCAATATTTAACATTTTAGAATATTCATGTTACCCTACATAACATTTCTTTAAATCACAGATATTTGCACGACAATCAAACTAGTAAAAATGTTGTAATTATGACAGAGTGAGAGATCAAGCTTTATACAGAATTGAATCATAAATTCAAATTGGAATGAACTGAATCTCACTGTGAATCAAATCTAATCGAATCGCTTTGAATCAAATCAAAAACCTGTGAATAGTGAATCAAATTGATTCACACCCTACTGATCAGGATTGAAAATGCAGAATGATCACTGTTATTTCCTATAATCATATAATCATCAATCATGAGATAAAGCAGTTCTATACTGTAAAATAACTGTATTTGTGGTATGCCGAAGTGAATCTCTCACCCTCGGCGCCGATGGACACCAGCTTGACTCCTTTACTGGTGATGTAGTCCAGAGCTTTGTTCACGTTGGCGATTTTGTGAAAGCGCATCTTTCCTCTGTCTGGTTTGGGAAGTCTTTCACCTGGAGGAAAAACAAACCGTCACTGAGAGAAAGAAGAACCCGCAAACGTCCTCCTGAGGAGCGCTGACGTACCTGAGATGACCTCCAGCAGCAGCATCAGCTTCAGGCCGTTCCTGAAATCCTCCTCGATGTTCTCGATCTGCGTTCCTGCTTTCCGCAGGTGAGAGTTACACCAGGCCGTGAACGTCTGAGACACACACACACACACACTTTAGTGTTTACTTCACATTCTTTCACATAGTGAGGATAATTCTTAAGATGCAAGATAATTCTTAACTATTCTCCAAGTAAAATCAGCAACAATGAATTCTGTAAAAAATTATTTTACACACCTCACAAAAAAAAAAAAAAAAAAATCACACAAAAGATGATTTAGACACTTTACAGATCAAATACACACTGAAAATGAAAAAATTAAATGTAAAAATATATATTTTTGAATGTTAATTACACAGGCTACAATGAATATTCTAAATATTAAAATATTTTAATTTAATTTTACATTTTACTTTGCCTACTTTTTATATATTTAAATAAACAAAGAAATATATAAAAAAAATATTAAACACATTTTGTTTTGCCTACTTATTTTTTGAATGTTAATTACACAGGGTACAGTGAATATTCTAAATATTAAAATATTTTAAATATTACATTATTTGAATTTTATGTTTTGCTTTGCTTACATTTTAATATATTTAAATAAAGAAATAAACATTAAAAATCTTAAACATTTTCTTGCCTACTTTACTATATATATGTGTGTGTGTGTGTAATGTTATAATTATATACAAGGTTTGTAAATATACAATTTATATTTTACATAAATAAACAATATAAATTGCAATATTAAAATTTCTTCATCTTTTTGTTTTACCTTTTTTAGATATATATTTTATCTTTTTTTATATATATTATATTATAATATATAATATTTTTTAAGATAATTGGAGTGCATTTTACAAGAAAATACACCTTTAAATGTGATTTTTTATGTTAATTACACAGGGTACAATGAATATTCTAAATTTTTAAATATTTTAAATATTAAACTATTTGAATTTCATATTTTGCTTTGAGTACTCTGTTATATATTTAAATAAATAAATAAATGTTAAACATTTTGTTTTGTCTCTTTTATGTATATATATATATATATATATATATGTGTGTGTGTGTGTGTGTGTGTGTAGTTTATAAATTTATACAAAGTTTATAAGTATATAAATAAGAATATATTAATGCATTTCATATTAAATAAATAAATTGCAATATTAAAATTTCTGCGTTTAATTTTTTTTGTTTTGCCTATGATAAATTAAATATACATAATTATATTAAAAAATATACATACATATAACATATATTTTTTACATTTTTGGAAAATATTTAGAGTGCATTTTATAAGAAAATACAGGGAAAGTTTTTCAACTTCAAAATTTAATTATTTAATTTCAACGTGCTATTTGCTGTTTCTTTGTAATTATATATGAAATGTATGTGCAATTTTTGAGTGAACATTTTTTCTACACCACATTTACTGACTACATCATGGTGAATGGCTGATGTAAAGCATTCATTTGATATCTGAATGCGATTTTGCAGCTTATTTTGTAGGATTTTCTCCACCTAAAACAAAAGCAGCCTAAAACAGTGAGTAAATAACTCTTTGGCTAACGGCTGAGATCAAAACAAAAGCACGTCTGTGCGTCACGGCCGAGCACAGAATGTCCGTCCTGTCAATGACAGCCGCTCTGTTCCTCATAAATCACACGCGTTCTGAAACACGAGTGAACCTATAAAGTGAAGCGCACATGCCAGAGGAAAACCGCGAGAGAGAGGCGACGACAGCCGCAGTTTGGCATCGGCGCTGCATTCAGCCGTCAGTTCACAGAAAACGACGAGGCACTGGGATTAATCGCATGCACAGAGACACACATCACATCCACACACACGGCCACGACCGCAGCTGATGAGCCGAGGTCACGCTTCGGCAAACCACACACGCAAGGACAAAACGACCCCTGCTTGTCTTGGCTGCTTTTTATATAGATTTCATTACTTTTAGAAATAAATTAAATATATAACATATAAAAATATACATAATAATCTATTTTCCATTGTTGTTTTTTTATGAATATTTAAAATAATATTTAAAAATATTTTTAATTTAAATATTTAAAATAATATTTTTGTATATTTTAATAATTTTGTTTGCCTACTTTTTATACATAATAATTCATTTAAATATATATTTATCTTCATTTTTCTCAAAATTCATCACAATAATGTAATAATTAGTTAAATAATTATAATAATTATAATAAATATAATAATTTTTATACATTTTAATTTGATTTATTAATTGTTCATCATTACATTTTATGCATTATTATTTATTAATGTCAGTACTTTACTGTTATATTATTTATTGATTGATTTTTATATTTTTTATTTACTTTAATCTGATTTTCAAATTAATTTTTTACATATTTTATTTCATTTACTAATTGTTCATCTATATAGTATTATATATTATTTATTAATATTTCAGTACTTCAGCAAACTACACACGCAAGGACAAAACTACCTTTGCAAAACTCACTGCTGCTTGTTTTGGCTACATTTTATAAATATTTAACTACTTTAAAAAATATATAAATATATAGCATATAAAAATATACATAATTGGCTATTTTCCATTGTTTTTTTTTATAAATATTTAAAATAATATTCTCAAATATTTTGAATTTGAATATTTAAAATAATATATTTTTTAATTTTTATATATTTTGTTTGCCTACTTTTTATACGTAATAATCAATTTATATATAAGTAAATGCTTTGAAATCAGCCTCTTAATTTTTCTCAGTTTGCTTCAAACTAAACCACAATAAAGCGATTAATTTATTAAATAATTATTTTAATTATTTATTCCTTATTTTTATCATTTTTAACAAATTTTAATTGTTTATCAATACATTATATGCATTATTATTTATTAATATGTCAGTACTTTACTGTTATATTATTTATTTATTATTTACCTATTTTTTAAAATAATTTTTGTATTTACTTTAGTCTTATTTTATAATTTATTTTTTATATATTTTATTTAATTTATTAATTGTTCATCTATAAAGTATTACATACATTATTATTTATTCATTTTTATTTTTATGAATAGTGCAATTTTTATTTCAGTAGTTCAGCAAACCATACACGCAAGGACAAAATGACTCCTGCAAAACTCACTGCTACTTGTTTTGGCTACTTTTTATATATATTTATTTACTTTAATATATATATATATATCATATAAAAATATAAATAGTCTATTTTTCATTGTTATTTTTTATAAATATTTTAAGTAATATATATTTTTTTTGCATATTTTATATATTTTGTTTGCCTACTTTTTATACATAATAATTAATTTAATGTATATATATAAGTCCACTTTGTGTTGCATTATTTTTGTTTTTACAAATATTTAAAATACATAAAAATTGCATGTTATATATATTTTTTGTCATTTTTTTTCCCTACAGTGCTTCCATGACAATTTGTCTGATCATTTTGATTCACATACAGTGCTGCTGTGAGTTTCTGTCAAGATACATGAAGACAGACACAACGACAGACAAACACGTGTCACTCGGCTCATGGAACTCATGTGTTTTTGGTCCGGCGTGTTTTCTCTGTGTGGTCAGACGGATCTTTGTGCACTTTACAAGCACTCGGAGGATTTTCATTGTGCCTCTCACGTATATAAATAGAGAGAGTTGAGTTCAGAAAGTCTTACAACGAGCTGCAGAACATCTGTGTGTTTCTCCTCCAGTCATTACTGACTAAATATCAGTCTGACAGTGACTGAACTCATCATTTGTCCTGTTGTGTCTGAAGGACGCAGATCGTGTACAGTAGATGAACTTTCCCTCCGAGGAGAGGGGACAGAGTTCAGGTGTGAATTCAGCATGAAGGACGGAGGATTAGTGAGAGACCATTACACTGATAAAATTAGAGCGTCGTCATCATCTGTCTACAGATCTCATACCACACACACACACACACTGAGCTATTGTTAGAGGATACACACACACACACACAGTAACAAATTCACAAACAGACTTTTACAGTATGTGCCATTCAAATCAAATCAGGACAAAACATAGACTTCTGTTGTTTTTTAAACAAAGCATGTATAAATACTACAGACCCCAAAATATTTTGAAAATATTTTAATTAATAATAAGTATTGCTAATGTGCTTTTGAAATATTTTTAAATAATTATTTAAATATTATTTAAATATTTAAATATTATTATCTGTCTATATTATCTGTTTACATATTTAAATATTATTTAAATATTATTTATTATTAAATATTATTTAAATATAATTGATTTTTCTTATTTTTAATTACTTGATCTCACTTGATTTTTTATATATATTCTACGTTTTATTTTTTCAAATTTGAGTTATTTTCGCATATAAAATGTGTTTTATAAATAAACTCAGCTTGCTTATTGTTTAATAATTTTATTTCTTGTGTTAAATTTGTACCATGTATAACTACTACAGCCCCAACTACCCCTAAAATATATATATATATATTTTTATACTTTTAAATAATAATAAGTATTGTTAATGTGCTTTTGAAATATTTTTAAATTATTATAATTGATTTTTTTTATTTTTTCTTTCTGGATCTCACTTGATTTTTTTTTATAACATATATATTTAAAATTTTATTTTTTCAAATTTGTATTACTTTCACATATAAAATGTGTTTTGCAAATTAACTCAGCTTGCGTACCGTTTAATAATAATAAATGATAATAATACTAAAATAAAATAATAATTTTATTTCTTATGTTAAATTTTGTGGATTGTTATTTTTATTCTTTACTTTGTTTTTGCACTACTATTTAGAAATGACTATGTTATGCTTCTTAGTAACTTTTAAATTGTTATAAATGTTTATATTCTCCTTTTTAATTAGAGTAACTTTTGCATATGAAATGAGTTGTATAAATAAACTTAACTTGCTTGTAGTCAATTAATTTATTGCTTTTGTTAAATCTGTGAATCGTTACATATTTTCTGTACTTTTATCTTTCACTACTGATTATTTAACATTTTTTAGAAATTGTATTCATTTTCTTATGCTTCTTAACTCTGGCTACAGTACTGTTTTAAATATTTAAAAATTGTTATAAATTATCATTAATTTTTTTAATTGTATCTTACTTGACTTAAATTTCTCTTTTCAGTTTTTATACGAAATGAGTTGTATAAATACACTTTTCTTGCTTATAGTTAATTAATTATTTTTTTTGTTAAATTTCTGGGTTGTTAATTTAGTCTGTACTTTTATTTTATTTTGCACTGTTACTGATTTATTTAATTATTTATTTATAAATCATTTACTCCATTATTATTATTATTCTGAACTCTGACCTTCCTCTGCTGTTTCTCCCAGGCGGGGTCGAGCAGCAGGTCTCGGTCCCACTCATCCTCCTGGATCATGTATTCTTCCAGACCGTATCCGTTATTGTTGTTATTATACTGCATCTCCATCGTCATCATCATCTTCATCAGCGCGTCTCTCTGTGATCCTGCTGTGTGTCTGACCGCGCTCTCGCCATCCGCCGCCTGATAACTGCACCGGCCGCTGACGTCACCGCCCACCGGCTGAGCACGTGACCGAATAACGCTTCACAGGACAGTAATTGAACAACAAAATAATCTCACGAAAGACCATAAAAAGGATAAAACACGCAAAACTGCATGTATATTATAATAAGTAAAAAAGAATATTATATAATTTTGCGCGGTGGACGTGCATTCGATTGGAACTACAAACACGCGTGTTAAAAAAACTACAAACATGGCGGATATGCTAGACCAACCGACGGACGTCCCAGGAAGGCGGGGCTTCCCGCGGTTGCTATGCAACGCGTCTACAACCGCCGTGATGCGCGCGGAAACGGAACAAAAGCAAAACAAACTCAGAAAATTGTTGTAATGATTAAGTGTATCTGTTAGATAACAGGTGTTTGCTTCAAGGTATCAGACAGAGACTCCGGCTGTACAAGGGTGAGTGATTTAAATGTCCTCATAGTATGAAAACACAGTTACTGTAGCATCACGAAACATTTAACGTTAATGCTAACTGTAGATTCAGCCGCGGTTTTTGTTTGAGATCATTTAGATAAGCTTTAATAACCGATCGTCTTTTTTTAGGTGTGTTTGGCGTCTCATATTGAGAGAAATGGAGAGTTATGAGCAGTTTTACAGCAGGACTCTGAACGCGCTGCTGCCGCCCGTCTGCAGTTCCTCACCGCGGCCGCAGAGGGCGCTGTCCACCATTCACTTTCACGGCAGGAGACTCTTACAGCCTGTGGTGAGAACGACCACAGTTTATATTTTGTATAATAATATATATAAATAAATATATTATATTTGTATTTTTATGTCTATGAGAACGACACACACCTTACGTGACCTTCATTCCTAATGATGCAAAAAAGAGAAATATTAGTGAATAATAATGCATAAAATAATAAAAAAAGAACAAATAATAAACCAAATAAAATATATCAATTAAGGAATACATAATAGAATAAGATGAAAGTAAATAAAAGTAGATAAAATAATAAATTTAACAGCACAGTAATGAATAATAAGGTATATAATAATATATAGATAAACATTTAATAAATAATTAAAATGATAAATTATAAAATATGATTAAAGTAAATAAAAATGATAAAAAAATAAGTAAATAAACACATAATATAACAGTAAAGTACTGACATAATAAATAATGCATATCATGTATTGATAAACAATTATGAAATAAAATAACATTTATAAAAACAAGGAATAAATAATACAAATAAGATTAAAGTAAATAAAAAAAAAGATTAAATAAATAGGTAAACAAATGGTAAATCCAGTAGTACAGTGCTTAAATATTAATAAACAATAACATATACAATAATATGTAGACAAACAATTAATTAAATCAAATTAAATATATAAAAATAAATCATGAAATAAGATTAAAGTAAATTAAAAAATGATAAAAAAAAAAGTAAATAAATAACATAACAGTAAAGTACTGATGTATTAATAAATAATAATGCAGATAATGTATTGAAGAACAATCAATGAATAAAATAAACTTTTATAAATATTAGGAATAAATAATAAAAATGAGATTAAAGTAAAAAAAAAAAACAGATTAAAATAAATTAAAATAATTAAATAAATAGGTAAATAAATAGTAAATCTAACAGTACATTACTAAAATATTAATAAATAATGTAAATAATATATAGATGAACAAATAATAAATGAAACAAATGTATAAANAATATATAAAAATAAATCATGAAATAAGATTAAAGTAAATTAAAAAATGATAAAAAAAAAAAAAAATAACATAACAGTAAAGTACTGATGTATTAATAAATAATAATGCAGATAATGTATTGAAGAACAATCAATGAATAAAATAAACTTTTATAAATATTAGGAATAAATAATAAAAATGAGATTAAAGTAAAAAAAACAGATTAAAATAAATTAAAATAATTAAATAAATAGATAAATAAATAGTAAATCTAACAGTACATTACTAAAATATTAATAAATAATGTAAATAATATATAGATGAACAAATAATAAATGAAACAAATGTATAAATTATAAAATAAGATTAAATTCATATAACAGTAAAGTACTGACATATTAATAAATAATAATGCATATAATGTATTGATCAATTAATAAAAATAAAGAACAAATCATTCAAATAAGATTAAAGTTAATAAAAAATTATGAAGAATTATAAATACATAAAATACACAAGTTAATAAATAATAAATCTACCAGTACAGCACTGTAATGGTAGAAAAATAATAATGTGAATAATAGAAACTAAATAATATATATTTATATTTATAATATGTCAAGAAATGTCAAGAGGGTAAAACGTAATAATCTTTGCCTGATAATTATTATTATATTATTATTAATTAATAATAATGCATATGATAATATATAGATGAACAATTAATAAATAAAACAAAATATGGCCAAAACAACAAACAAATAATAAAAATAAGATTCAAATATATAAAATTAGATTAAAATAAATAAATATAAATAGATAAAATAAGTAAATATATAACAGTAACTTAATAGAATTTTTTTTCCCCAAATAATATTAATTTTTCCCATTAAAAACTGGGACTTTATACAAGAAAATTCCCTTACACAAGGATGATCATCTGTAGGGGGTCAATGCATTTAAAAGCTGGATGTGTTTGTGTGTGTTGTGGTCGAGTGGTCGTCAGATTGTCTCGTGCTTTTGTTGTGTAACGCCACGGTCGCATAGAAACAGACCATCACATGAGTGAATCGGTCGTGAGTTTTAGTCAACACTAGTAACTCTGACCAGTGTGCTGAAAACAACACAGCCAACCTGCTCTGGGTAAGATTATCCTCATAAATGTTTAATTTGATATCTACTGCATGTCCCAAACAGTTTACAGAGTGAGACAATGTT
>JAHKKF010537351.1:19164-32409 GCA_019740295.1 Labeo calbasu
GTGTGTGTGTGTGTGTGTGTGCAGGTGAGTGAAGCGCTGCGTGTTCAGATGGCCGAGGACAGACAGACGGCGGTGGAGAGAGACAAAAGGAGACACACGCCACACACAGACGCTCTTCTGGAGCGAGTGCAGTACATCCTCAACAACATCCAGGTCAGTTTCACACATTCACTTACACTATACAACAAGATTACACTGTTTAACGCTCACAACAACAACACAAATACCCAAAACCAGGGCTCTTTCTAGACCTCAACACTCCTGTTTACACATTAACATAACCACACTCCATTCAGCAAACCGTTCAAGTGTTACAGACATTTAATATTAGCATAAGAGAGATGGAGACAAAAATGTAGAACAATAACACAAGTGTTGATTTGCACGGTCAAAGCTTCGCATTTACAAACATTTTTTTAGAGAACACAATGAAGTTTTGTGTTCGTATGTGGACAGTCTAAACTTCAGTAATCAGTAGTCTCCTTTGAAATATTTTTATATAATCATATTATTCTAATCAAATATATTCATCACTATTTTAGTTGTTTTATATTCTCTATGAAACTGAATTCAGCTCTAAAAAGTTTAAAACATTTTGGGAATGTCACTAAAAATAATTTTGTTTACATAATTATATGGCAAAATCTGCCAAATTTAAATTCATTTAATAAAAAAGCAATTATATATATAAGATTAAGTAAGATTTTTAATGTTTTTTCAATGGACGTTTCTTATGCTAATCAAGGCTGCATTTCTTTAATCAAAAATACAGAAAAAAATTTCATTTTGTGAAATATTAATAGTATTATATAAATATATTATATAAATAGAATAATATTATTTTGATTTAAAATAACTGTTTTCTATGTGAATATATTTTAAAGTGTAATTTAGTCCCGTGATACAAAGTTACATTTTCAGCATCATTACTCCAGTCTTCAGTGTCACATGATCTGTCAGAAATCAGTCTAATATGCTGATTTAATATCAATATTGAAAACAGTTGTGCTGCTTAATATTTTTTTGCAACGTGATTCTTTTTTCAGCATTCTTTAATCAATAAAAGGTTAAAAAGAACAGCATTTATGTAAAATAGAAAGGTTTTCTAACAATATACATTTCTATTTTTATATACACTTTTTTTATTACAATTTTTTATTCTTTCTTTTTTTGAAAGAAATGAATACTTTTATTCACCAAGGATGTGTTAAATTAATAAAAAGTGCTAGCATAGATTTACATTGTTAGAAAAGATTTATATTTTGAATAAATGCTGTTTTTTTAAACCTGTTATTCATCAGAGAATCCTGAAAAAAAGAATCACGCGTTCCAAAAAAATATTTGGCGGCACAATTGTTTCCATCATTGATAATTCTAATAATAAATCAGCATATTAGAATGATCATGTGACACTTAAGACTGGAGTAACAGCTGATGAAAATTCAGCTTTTCATCACAGGAATAAATTATATTTTAATGTATATTAAAATAATAACTATTATTTTATATTGTAATAACATTTTGCAATATTACTGTTTTTTTCTGTATTTTTGATCAAATAAATGCAGCCTTGCTAAGCTTAAGAGACTTCTTTAAAAAACATTACAAGTTTTACTGATCCCAAACTTTTGAGCAGTATATATATATGTATAATATAGAGAATGTTCCAAATGTAAACTAAACTATTTAAAATAGACTTGGTCTAATATGTTTATAATATATAGGGTAATAATTTAGTAATTTCATTGCTTATTAAGAAAAAAAATATTGAGTATTTACTGTAGGTTGTAAGATATTATCAATCTTAAGTTGTTTGGTGTGTATATCTTATACTGTTTAGTTTGCAGAAACTGCCCTGCCAAAGACAATACTAAACTCTAGATGTAGTATACAGTACACCGCTCATGTCTCGGTAGTATTTCAGATCTGTAAACACAGACACGTGTCGCCTTGGAAATTTACTTTAGAATTATAAGCATGATTGAACACGAGTCCGAGTGTCTCAACAGAGACGCCACACACACACACACCAGTGGTATTTTAGTAGCATTAAGATATTATTAGTTTTTAAAATTTAAAATGATCTTTTATTTAGTTTTTATTTTAATTTAAATTTGATCAAATTTTAATTTTAATCATTACATTTTTACATTAAATTTGTATTGTGTGTTTTAATCATGTTTTCTTAAATATGTCTATATTTTTATTTATTTTTTTTTTATTGTTTTAGTTTTAGTTATTTTCATATTTTATCATGCTAAAACTTGAAAACAATTGAAATTTTTACGCTGAAGTTTTAGTAATTTTATTGTGTGTGTTTGGTCATGTGTTCTTAAATATGTCTATATTTTATTTTTTATTATTTTTTATTGTTTTAGTTTTAGTTATTTTCATATTTTATCATGCTAAAACTTGAAAACAATTAAAATTTTTACGTTGAAGTTTTAGTAATTTTATTGTGTGTGTTTGGTAATGTTTTCTTAAATATGTCTATATTTTATTTTTTATTGCTTTAGTTTTAGTTATTTTCGTATTTTATCATGCTAAAACCAAATTAACTGAAATTTTGAAAAATGTAAAATTTTCGTTAAAGTTTTAGTAATTTTATTGTGTGTGTTTGGTCATGTTTTCTTAAACATGTCTACATTTTTATTTTTTATTAATTTTTTTATTGTTTTAGTTTTAGCTATTTTCATATTTAATCATGCTAAAACCAAGTGAACTTGACAAATGCTGCTTTAGAAACTAGTTGAAATAATAATAATAAAAAAAAGTTTTATATAGTTTATATAGTTTATATAGTTTTTTTCTTTCAAGTAACAAAAGTGATACTTTAATAACTGACACAAACACACTCAAACAACATTACAGAATGAGTAGGAGTCGCCCTCTTCAGGCTCACTCACAGAATGAAGTGTAATATCCACTGGTGGATGTCAAGTTTACATCTACACTGCAGCTTAAACGTTTGGGATCAGTAAGATTTTTAGTGGTTTTTACACATGTTTCTTATGCTCATCAAGGATGCATTTATTTGATCAAACATACAGAAAAAAAATGTAATATTGTGAAATTTTGTTTTTCTAGGATTCTTTAAAAAACGAAAAAATTGAAAAGAACAACGTTTATTTAAAATATAAATCTTTTGTAACAATATAAACTACCATCTGAAAGTTTGGGGTCAGTACATTTTTATTCTTTCTTTTTTTAAAAAACAAATTAAGACACCAAGGATGTGTTAAATTGACTTATATTGTTAGAAAAGATTTATATTTTTAATTTTCAACCTTTTATTCACCAAGAATCCTGAAAAAAAGAATCACAGGTTCCATAAAAAATGTAAAAATTCAGCTTTGCATCACAGGAATAAATTATATTTTAAAATATATGAATATAGAACACCATTATTTTTATCTGTAATAATATTTCACAATATTACATTTTTTCTATATTTTTGATCAAGTTAAAAAATATTAAAAATCTTACTGATTCCAAACTTTTTGAGTGGCAGTGTATGTCTAGCTCCTTTAGAAAATTATAACTTATTTTTTGCTCCTGCAGCTGAAGAAGGTGCATAAGGAGCCAGACAGCGCAGTGACGCCCACATCAGACTCCTCTCTGACACTCGGCTCCAAAACGAGCCCGATCCGCTCCTGCGTGAGGCCGTGTACGGCTCCAGCTCCGAAGCAGACACTCAGTCCCAGCAGCTCTCTGAAGAGAGAGACCCTCCGCCTGCTCAACCAGCGCATGGAGAAGCTGACATCTGACGAGTCCAGTGACCCAGAATCCACTGATTCCAGCCTGGTCGGGCTCTGTCTCAGTCTGACGGGCTCCTACGCCCAGTTACCCAGCCCTCAGCCCAGCCGCAGCCCTCTCACGCGGAGACCACGAGCGAACACCTCCGCCGTAAACATCCTCATCTCCAGCCCCGTCAGCGAGTGTGAGCTCAGCGCCGCCGGATCTGAAACACACCCGTCAGGAATACATAATGAACAACATCTAGCTTTGAAAGCGTCTTCGCCGCCCTCTCCTGGTGCAGAATGGAACTGCAGCGCTTCAGAGTTCAGTGACAGACAGCTGTCAATCATGACCTCCACACCCAGCAGCACCAGGTTAGATGAAACACAAGATGTGAGATGTGAGAAAACAACACCGGCCCGTCGCTCACCTCCGGCGCCTCTCAACCGCTCCTATGATGTAGAGAATCCCTCGCCATCCTTGAACAGACCGCAAGTGGATTCAAACGGGTCGATCCAACGCCGATCAGAGACAGAGAGACACTCACAGCAGCTCCTGGACGATCACATGAACATCAAACAGCTCAGTGTGACACAAGACAAGATTGGAGGTTAGTAAGAGATTGAAATAATAAGCTTGAAACTAATGGTTTACGTTTATGTGTGAAAACTAGAAAAAATCAAATCAGATAAAAATAAAATAAAATCTAAAAAAAAAAAAAAAACCATTTTATTTCAAATACATAGTTACCAAAGGATTTGTCATTTTCATTTAGTTTTACTTGATGTATCAAAATGCAAAAGTATTAAAAAGCTACAACTGGAAAAACTAAAATGAAAAAATTAAGTGGAAAAAACTCATTTTAGATTTAAAACTTTAAAATTTAAATGAAAATGCATAATACAAATATATATATATATATATCCTGGGCCAAAAAAACAGTCTTATGTAGCACAGGGGTCAAAAATCAATTTTAAAAATAAAATCTAAAAATAACTAAACATTTCATTTTAAATACATAGTTGCCAAGGCATTTCTCATTTTCATTTAGTTTTACATGATGTATTAAAATGCAAAAGTATTAAAAAGCTAAAACTGAAATAAAAAAAAATTATATACAGACAAATTAAAAAAAAAATATATATATATATATATATATATATATATATGTATATATCAAAAACACACAACAAAATTAATTTAAAACTGTAACATTTAAATGAAAATGCATAATACAAAAATACTATAGACATATTTAAAAGAAAAAAAAAACTAAGAAGAATGACAAAAACACAACAAAATTAATTAAAAAATTTCAGTGAAAATGCATACATATACAAATACAAAAATAGAAACTATATATATATATATGTACACATGTATATATATCCTGGACCACAAAGCCAGTTTTAAGTAGCACAGGTATATTTGTATAATTGTCAAAATGATCTTTATTAAGTAAAGATCATGTTCCATGAAGATATTTTGTAAATTTCCTACTGTAAATATATCAAGACTTAATTTTTGATTAGTAATATGCATTGCTAAGATCTTCATTTGGACAGTTTTAAAGGTGATTTTCTCCATATTTTGATTCATTTGATTCTAGATTTTCAAATAATTGTATCTCTTAACAAACCATACATTAATGGTGAGCTTATTTATTCAGTTTTCAGATGATGTATAAATCTCAATTTCAAAAAACTTGACCCTTATGAGTGTTTTTGTGGTCCAGGGTCACATGTAATATTACAAAACTGTACTCTTAGTGATACTAAAATAACACTGGCCTGGTTAAATAAAATTAAAGGTGAACTTGGTCTACTAAATGACCACCCTAGTAACCCTTGAAACCAACACTTTAGTAAGAGCTTGTTTATTAATGCGCAGGCAACCTCTCATGTCATTCTATCACTGTAATGATGAGTTTTGCACCACTCACATTTTCTGAAAGAAATCTTGCATTATTTGTATGTTGATTTAAAGGTTTTCTCCAGCACAATCCGCTCCTGATATCTGTGTGTGTGTGTATGTGTGTGTTTGCAGTGGAGCAGCAGATTCAGGCTTTGGAAATGTTGCGTAAGCGTTTAGAGAGAGAACATGCTCACCAGATTTCTGAGCTTCTCACGGCACAGGAGAGACAAACACGGCACCTACAGCAGGTATCGCTCAACACACACACACCAGACAATATAATGCATTAGAAACAAGGGAAATATGATTGTAATAATTGTAATTAATGTAATTATTCCTTTTGGTTAAGAACTGCAGTCCTAGATTAACTTCTGATGAGGTAAATTAAAACATGCAAGTAGACTAATTTAGACTAATTATGTTAATGTAGTCATTAAAATACATTTTGGGAAGCATAAGGAGAAATGCATTGTGTCTTTGTGTCTTTGCAAGCGTCTTTAAAAACAATTTTGCAAAAAATGCAACAAAAATTAATAAAAATTAATAAATCATAAACAATTATTTCAGCTTGTTTGCATGGCAACATTTCCAATTTACAGCATAGTAAAATAACTAAAACTAAATAAAACAAAAACTATATTAAAAAAAATAAAATAATAAAAACACAACTTGAAAATGAAAACATAAAATATAATTTAAATTCAAAATATCAAAAACTATAACAGTACATCAATGCTAGTATAATAACGCTGCTGTACTGTATTTTTATAATTTAATATTACATGCGAGTTCCTCACTGCGTGATTGTACAGGAGCAGCAGATGAAGGCGCTCTGTCGTCTTACTGCCGTGGCTCGAGGTTTTCTGACACGCAGACTCCTACAGACGGACAAAATCACACGCCTGCGCAAAACCGTACAGGTAAACACACACTTACACACTCAGACACGAGTGTACTTTATAATCATCAGAGCTGTCGTCATTCAAGAGTGTGAATGTTCTTCAGGACTCCAGGGATTTCATCCGATCCTTCCAGGCGGATTCCCAGCTGAAGAGAGTCTCCGTCTCCCATCAGGATCTGTCCTTATATCAGCGCGTCACAGCTCAGGTAACACACATACACACACCTGTGTACTATATAGCGTTACTCTATGTGTGTGTGATTGTTATATTTGATGTGTGTGTGTCTCAGCTGCGATCAGCGCTGCATGACGTCCATCAGATCTTCATTGTGTGGCCTGTGAGAGACAGACTGACTCTGCTGCAGCACGACAGAGAGATACGCAGAGAGAGGACACTCAGAGACATGGTACACACACACACTCACACACACACAGACACACATAAAGTGTTGTACACACATACTGACAGCACTTCTTCTGAGCAGGACAAAGACAGTCCTGGAAACACACGGATTCTGTCCTCGGCCACTCAGAAGACGCTGGACAGGAAGACTCAGAGGTGAGAACAGCTTTGTTTCATCTGATCTGAGAGACAAATGTGACTCTGAAGCACAAAACCAGTCTTAAGTATCACGGGTATATTTGTAGCAATAGCCAACAATACATTGTGTGGGTCAAAATGATTTTTCTTTTATGCCAAAAATCATTAGGATATTAAGAAAAGATCATGTTCCATGAAGATATTTTGTAAATTTCCTACTGTAAATATATCAAAACTTAATTTTTGATTAGTAATATGCATTGCTGACAACTTCATTTGCACAACTTTAAAGGGTGTTTTTTTTCGCACCTTCAGATCCCAGATTTTCAAGTAGTTCTTAAATAGATTTTCAAATATCGGCCAGATATTGTCCTACATCAGTGGAAACCTTATATAGTATATAAATATGATGTATAAATCAGTTTCAAAAAATTAATTATTACAGGTTTGTGTCATATTCAGAGTTTCCATTTTACTGTTTTTATTAATTTTAAGGAATACTGAATCTGTTTTTTTTTTTTTTTGTGAGTTAATGCACAATAGTTACTCCTGATTTCCTGACAGGAGACTTGTCAGTCAAATAAATGGTAAAAAAAAAAAAAAAATGCCATTACTCAAAAAATTTAAAAAATAATAAATAAATAAACATATATATATTTTTAATTGTCCAATAATAAAAAATATTTTAAATTATAAAAAAAATTCATAGCAATATTACAGTATTTAGTATTAACATAAGTGTATTAGTGCATTAGTTAGTAAAAATGCATGTTCAGTGTTAGTGCATGTTACTTAAGTGCCATTACATAATATTAACAGATGTACTTTATTTCTAATAATGTATTAGTAAATGTTGAAATTAACATTAGCTATGATTATTAAATGCTTTTAAATATTTTTTCCAAAAATACTTCCATTCATAATTTTGGTAACACTTACAATTAGCCGACATCTGTTAATTAATGCATAATCTAACATGAATTAACAATCAGCAATATATTTTTTAAAGCATGTTGTTTGTATCTTCATTTCAATATTTTTTTTCTAGGTAAATTATCTATCAAATAAACAAGAATAATAAATAAACGTTTCAATACAAAGCATTTTATAGCATCTTTGTTAATAGTATTTAACATTTGGACTCCAGTGTATGCCTCACATAAATAAAGTGGCAACACAAATAGGAACATCATGTCAGTCTGAATGAGCATGTTTTATTATATCTACTCACATTTATTATAATGGAGTGTCTAGTGTTGTTTTGCATCACAAGTTGCTGTTTTGAGCTCTGGTAATGTGTCAAACACAAACACATCATCAGATACTCATTTCATATGTTTTCAGGCAAGCCAAGAAGACACAAGTGATTCCCAAGAGCTCATCAGGAAGGTACAGCATCAATCAGAACATAAACATGTGTTTCTCCATTTGTGCACTCAAGCTCCTGACTGACCTGATCTGATCTGATCTCCGTTTCTCCTGTAGGATCCTGCAGCCTCGTCTCAGTCACAACAGCGTCTGCTCCTCTCAGTGAGTCACTTTAATACACAAACATTCTGTTCCATCACAACAAGATCATATAAACTCACCGAGCGAACATTATGTTCTCCTTTGCTCAGAAGCACAGTAAAGCTAGTTCAGATTCATCATGCTGACCCGTCTCTCTTTCTTTTTCTGTAGGAGTGCGGTGAAGAAGAGAGACGAGTGTTTGGGAGCGAGACAACAACGATCGCTTCACAGGAAGTATCTGTCACTGGGATGAAAACACACATGAATGATATGCACATTTCACAAGTGCCTTTATGACTCAATGTTCATTGCTCAGAATGAATTCTAATAATAAATCTATACAGTAACTTCATGAGTGATTATGCACTCAATACTATTTACATTTTTGTATTTTTAATATAAATGACACATTTAGAAATACATGTCTGCCTGTGGTCTGCTTGTACTGTACAGCGCATAGTCAGAAGTGCACCAGCATTCTGTTCCAAACACAACTAAACTCGAGAAACACGAGCCGTGTGCCGATTCACGTGTGCATCAATGTGTTTGTCAGACTCATTCAGAAACAACTTCACAGTCTTCTGTCCAAACCTCAGCACACACACACACACACACACGTGAAGAGTCACGCTCACTTACCAGCATCAGCACTGCAAATTAAACATTATTAGAGGTTTCAGAGTTTGACTCTTAACGGGAACAGCAACCAAAACTGTTATATCCTTGGTGGACGCAACAGTATACAGGCTTGCTCACCAATGGATGTGAATGGGTGCCGTCGGAATGAGAGTCCAAACAGCTGATAAAAACGTCACAATAATCCACAAGTAATCAACACCACTCCAGTCCATCTGTTAACATCTTGAGAAGACAAAAGCTGAAACAAATCCACCATTAAGATGTTTTCGACCAAAATCCGAGTCCATAATCCATAATAAAAGTCCTTTTTCCTACAGTGAAAAAGTCCATCTCTTGTTTTCTCTCACATCTCATATTAGAGCTGTTTTGGCTTGTAAACGGTGTTTGATCTGTGCAGATTTCTCTCCTGATTCAGATCAGATCACTTTTTCACTGGAGGAAGCGTTATTTAGCGTTTGACATTCGTACAAGGTGCTTAACGTGCTTGAAGTACTTGAATTCGACTTTTTGAAATTTAAGGCATGGAAAAATAGCAATATTCCTGAAGAGGTACTTGAAAGTGCTTGAATTATTGACAGACAATGTATCTATGAAATAAGTGTTTAATTTTTTCGGTAAGCACATATCTTTTCACGCAAAATTCACACAATTCAAAAAACACTTTTTTTTTTTTTTTGCTTATTTCAGTTAATGTCATTAAAGCCAGTAGTAACGACAGTGTCGTGTAAACATGGCTGAGGACACAAAAAGAGCAACAGATGAACTGATTCAATTAAGTCATTTATGCTGGAACTTCTCCGATTGATCTCATGACTTTGATCATACATTTTAAGTGATTCACTAGCAAAAACCAGATTAAATTGAAAGGCCATTCATTTTTTAATTTTAACATCACTTGTAATGATTTAATTAGCACGTATAGTGATGAGTGAAGCGGAGTTTTTCCAGACTATGAATCAGTTAAACCATTGTGTCGCAAAATGATTCACTGTTTCAAAGCGCTCCAATCGGACGGCGTATCATGAATCGTTTGTTTTAGATCGGGACTTCCAATCGCATATCAATTCGGGACTTAGTTGGGGGATGGCGAATCATTTGATTCAGCTCGGGACTCTGGTGTAGGTTCGCGAATCATTTGATTCAGTTCGGGACTCTGGTGTGGGTTTGCGAATCATTTGATTCAGTTTGGGACTTCGGTGCGGGATCGCGAATCATTTGATTCAGTTCGGGACTTCGGTGCGGGATCGCGAATCATTTGATTCAGTTCGGGACTCTGGTGAGGGATCGCGAATCATTCGATTCATTTCTGGACTTTGGTGTGGATTCGCGAATCATTTGATTTAGTTCGGGACTTTGGTGTGGGTTCGCGAATCATTCGATTCAGTTCGGGACTCTGGTGTAGGTTTGGGAATCATTTGATTCAGTTCGGGACTCTGGTGTGGGTTCACGAATCATTTGATTCAGTTCGGGACTTCGGTGCGGGATCGCGAATCATTTGATTCAGTTCGGGACTTTGGTGTGGGTTCGCGAATCATTCGATTCAGTTCGATTCAGTTCGGGACTTTGGTGTGGGTTCGCGAATCATTTGATTCAATTCTGGACTTTGGTGTGGGTTCGCGAATCATTCGATTCAGTTCGGGACTTCGGTACTGGTTCGCAAATCATTTAATTCAGAACAGGACTTCGAAGAGTGTATGGCGAATCATATTTCAGATCAAGATTTTGTGAATCTTTTTTTCTTAAGCAGTAGAAAACATCAAACAATTAAGTCAGTACAGTTATAAAAACAAAACAAAGAAAAAAGAAATAAAGTATTCACATGCCAAACTTCACATGCCATTTTGTTTTATTATTATATTTTTATTTATCGATTTATCCTTTTTTATTTGAAAGAGAAGACATTGTTTAATAAGTGAGATCTCCTTGAAAATGTGCTTGAAAAATCCTTGAAAGTCCTGGAATTACATTTTACAGTATCCGAACCCTGGTTATTATGGATTATGGACTTGTATTTGAGTTAAAAACATCTTAATGATGGATTTGTTTGAGCTTTTGTCTTCTCAAGATGTGAACTGATGGACTGGAGTAGTGTGGATTATTGTGTTGTTTTTATCAGCTGTTTGGACTCTCATTCTGACGGCACCCATTCACATCCATTGGTGAGCAAGTGATGGAATGACACATTTCTCCAAATCTGATGAAGCCTGAAGGTAAGCAAATTTTCCCTTCAAACGACATTTCGGATGTTGAATACAGAGAAAACACACGTTGTAGAAACGTAACACTGTGCTTTATTTCTTTTACATAACACTGAATGGTACATCTCATCCACACGCTTTAGCTATGCATGAGCACAGACAGAAGTGCTTAATGTTACAGGTGCAATAATAGATTATAATAATACTGTTTATACAACTAAACAAATCAGAATTCAAAAAAAGGTTTGCATAAGGAGCTGGTGAGCTCAGTCATGGCCTTTATATTCCATTTGTGGCTTTTCGAATCAAATCACAGTTGAGATTATTTGTACCGCGCTCAGATATAAAACACAAAGCTGCTCTCAGTAACAGACTGATCTCAAATCAGCTAAAGCAGCCCAAGCACAATCTAGAAAACTAGACACAGAAGTGCAATAATCATCACAACAGTCTTTGGTTTGACAACACGAGCGCACACTTCCTAGTGCGTGTGCGCGTCCTGATGCGTCGTGTCATTTTAGCATGTGAATATGAAAAAACAAACCTGAAACTAAACATTTTGGCATCGTAAAGTGTGCAAATTCAGTCAAAATGAACACTATTGAACATCAGTGATCGTCTAATTGCATCTCAAACACAAATTCAGCTTTAAACGAATGTTTGAATTACTTTTTGGTTGCTTCTCAATGAGTTCAAATGCTGTTTAATGTCACACTGTGACAGTTTTAAAACACTGACTCGACCAATCACGTGAGTTTGGGGCGGGGCTATCAGTCTGACTGACCAATGACAGACAGGATGAGTGTTTAGGAAAAGCTGTCCATCTGTGTTAGAAATGACACGCTTAACCTTTAAATAACATCAATTACTGAAGAGTTCGGCCCCATTATGTCACGTACTGACTTTGGCTTCTCGTTCTCAAACTTAAATCAACATTACGTCACGAACGCCGTCAGGTCTTATCAAACCCAGAACGTTCCTATGACGTGACCTCAAGGGAATGTAATAAATACGTTCAGCGTTAAACATTACGCAGGAAAGTAAAACTAAGGCTGGTCAGAAAAGCGCTTCATGCAGCCGCTGCCAGAGAGAGTTTGGCAGAGAAACGCACGTAACGGAATGTCCCGGTGGAAAGAGTGATGAAATCTTGGCCCGAACGCCGCTGGTCGTCACAAACCAGCCTTCTGGAATAAAAGTCGTACACGGAGCTTTAAATAAGAGAAACTTCACACAAACGTAACGCAGACGAAACGCCTGCCGTCGTCCTTCAGCATCAGCACCTCATGAACAGCTAGTGTTTATACGCCGTTATAATGAACTATTCAGCTCGTTAGAATAATCGATAAGCGTCTCCCCTCAAGAAGATCAATGAAGAAAAATCATAGTTTTTGTGCTTGTTGATATTATGTTACAGTAGCTGCTATCAAATCTTCTCTCACCTCTCAAAACGAACCACAAACGCTACGATTGGCCACGAATACCCAACAATCAAAACATTTATTGCATGTCAAGAAAAAGTCTTTGGAAAAAACATACTTTATCAATCGGTAAATCGACCATATTTTCTGGAATATGTTGCTTTTTATATAATCAGAAATGTGTGACTTTTATACATTTACACAGAAAAAAATATTTTTACGGATGCTTGTTTCCGCCAAATAAAATAGTGAAATTGCAATTTTTTATCTTACAATTTTGACCTATCTCACAATAGTGAGAACTGCTTATATGAAATATAAACTCAAAAAAAGTAAAAATTGCAAGATATAAACTCTAAATTTGTGACTTTCTCACAATTCTGAGTT
>JAHKKF010537352.1:0-22500 GCA_019740295.1 Labeo calbasu
TGTTTTTTATCGCATTTTTGATTAAATAATGCAGCTTTGGTGAGCATAAAATATTCTTTCAACAACAAAAAAAAGCATTCATGACACCAAACTTTTTAACAGTAGTGACACATGATTAGTGTTATATACTAAATCACACACTCATAAATAAAAAAAAACTAGAGAGGTAAATATAACTTTAATTGGAAAAAAAATTCTTTCTCTGTATGACCACATCAAACGCAAAGCACGCAAGGGCAGTCTTTGAAATTCAATATTAGACAGGATGAACTAAAGTGAAAAAAGAAAGCGAGAAGGAGAAAGAGAGAGAGACACAGGTGTCGTAAGGTCAAACAGCCGAGCTGTTCAACTGGCAAGTAGAAGACTGAATCAACAACTAAACCGCAACCTCTCACTTTCACACAGTCGCTCGCACAAACAGATGTGCACTTTAAATCTGAGAACAAAACTCTAATCTAACACGGTTTCATTTCCTAAACTCGTCAGGATGCTTATTAGTGCTTGCTAAGCATTAACTATTACTATTGCTCATACTAATACTGGTAGCATTTTTTAACTTCTGTTAAAATGCTGATAAAATGCTCATGTTTTTACACTCCTTTTAAAGATCTTCTCAGAGGGGCGACTGCATCACTTCCTGTCTTGTAGAGATGAGAGTGGCAGCAACTGGATGCGCTTTGTAAACTATGCACCGTCTCCTTGGCAACAGAATCTTGCCACATTCCAAATTGGAATGCAGATTTACTTCTACACCATGAAGGTTCTGATGCCAGGGGAGGAGCTGCTGGTGGGGCGGAGCCTAGAATACGAGCAGCTAATGTGCAGCAGCCTCAGAACTGCCTGTCTAAAACAGCCACTTCCCACACACTGTGAGTGACAGCCACATCAATTTCTTGCTATCTCAATGATTTAAAATTTAAAAATTACAATACCTTTTTTTTTTAAAGTCTCTTCTGCTCACTAAGCCTGCATTTATTTGATCCAAAGGACAGCAAAAACAGTACAATTTTGAAATATTTTGCTGCTTTCTATTTGAATGTATTTTAAAATGTAATTTATTCCTGTGATTTCAAAAATGAGTTGTTAGCATCATTACTCCAGTCACATGATCCTTTAGAAATCATTCTTATATTTTGATTTGCTGCTCAGAAAACATTTATTATTATTATTATGTTGAAAACAGCTTAGAGCTTTTTTTTTTTTAGGTTTCTTTGATGAATAGAACATTCAGAAAAACAGTGTATATCTGAAATAGAAATCTTTTGTAACATTATAAATGTCTTTATCATAACTTTTGATCAATTTAAAGAATGCTTGCTAAATAAAAGTATTAATTTCTATCATTTCTTCAACAGCAAATCAGCATATTAGAATGATTTCTGAAGGATCATGTGACACTAAAGACTGGAGTAATTATGCTAAAAATTCAGCTTTGATTACAGCAATAAATTACATTTTAAAATATATTCACATAGAAAAGTGCTATTTCAAATAGTAAAAACATTTCAAAATTGTATTGTTTTTGCTGTACTTTGGATCAAATTTACTTTGGATTAAAAAGCATTTTAAAACTTCTAAACTAGCTTCAGCTACTATATCTGTCATTTAATTTCATTGCAAGACTGTTTCACCATGTGATGATGTCTGTGATGATCTTTTATTATGAGATTTTGTGCTATTTTGATCCATAGCATTTTATGACTAGTATGGAAAAAGACATCCAAAATACACATTTAAGTCTTTATCTTATGGCACTTTATCTATCTGTGTCTGTAGATTTCCATTACAATACATATCTTAAATGTCTGTTTTCTTAAAATGATTCTTCCCCCTGCAATGAGTCAGATATTTCCACTTTAGCAGCACTTGCATAAACCACAGTTTATAGTCTTACTCATATCTATATCCTGAAGGTTTTTACAAAAGCGTTTGTTCATATATATTTTACCTGGTTTTGTACTTTTTATTCCTGGAAACATGATGAAACAAAATTTAGCAAGAATTTTGAACTTGACTTTATCAAATGTATGTAAATGTATGCATATTCAATTAGATAATATATTTTAACATAATTTACATTATTACAATACATTTCTCACAGCTTGGCACAAATGGCTAGATTCGTTCCGGGTTTAATAAAGGCCCGCCTTCCGAAAAACTAAATGTGTTGTGATTGGTTATCTGTCCCACTGCGTTGCAATTGGCAAACAGCTTAGACGGTGTTTCAGTACTGTCACACCTCTTGTCAAAGAAGCAAGTTCTGTGTACAACCGTTAGAACAAGCTAGATTAAAGTAATTTTTACTTTTTAAATATGGATATTTTTCTTACAAAAACGCATCGATTCGCTACAGGAGGCCTTTATTAACCCCCTGGAGCCGTGTGAGGCACTTTTTATTATGGATAGATGCATATTATTGGACTTGTTTTTGACTGATGAAGAGAAACACCCGTCTATGCCGTTCTAAAGCTTGGGAGTGCCAGGATAAATTTTAATATAACTTCAATTGCATTCTTCTGAAAGAAGGAAGTCATATACACCTAGGATGCATGGAGGGTGAGCAAATAATACGCTATAGTAGTGTTGGGTCCTATCGTCAGCCTGCGAGATCGCCAATACAAGATATTATCATGCTAATGTATTTATTATTTACATACTTAGTTTCATTGCCCGAAACCAGCTCGAGCATAAGGCTAAAAGCAGCCTTACATTATCAAAGAACATTATCACTGATTAGCCTATTCTAGTGCAAGTTTATGCATTTTAAAAAACACTCACGTTATAAGTGAAGCTATCTACACTGTATGATGAATAAATGTCTTACCACACACTGCACACGTCTGCGGCGCGTTACGGCTCCGATGCGGCAACCGGAGTAGATCACGGCTTCGGCATGTGTTTCGACATCCTGTACTGCACACGTCTACGGCGTGTTACTGCTCTGAAGTGGCCACTCTAGTCAATGCTTGTGCGGCTCGTGGAAGCGGTTCTCCGCGCTGTATCGCTAAAGTTAGGCGGGATTTAATTTAATGATATTCTAATAGACCGTGTTGTGACATCATTGCATGCAGAAAACAAACGCTGTAGTCCAAAGGAGCGTTCATTGTAGTTACTGAAAAGAGATTTTTTTTAAAACGAAATATCTCCTTTCGGAGTGGACTTTGAGATTTGTAACTTTGTAGATCTTTTTATGCCCAACGATACACACCCCACACTGACTAAAATTCAAGAAGTGACAAAGCTTTAATGTAATCAATCAGCTCAGCTGGCACATGGCCATATCACGTTGCCTTAAAGGGTCATGAAATCCCCCTGTTTCAGCACTGGCTAGTTCTCACCACAGTTTTGAAAAATGCTGCAAAAGTGGGCGTGGTGCGAGACGGAGGCGGAAGAGGGGAGAGAGTCAACGTTAGGTGCAGACGGTTCAGACAGTTTCATTTCGCTCCCACTGAGTTATGAACACAAATAAATGCACAGCCATTTGCACTCTACATCGAAAACATATATATAAACGCGCTGTTGCACCTCTATTAACTTTTTTAAGGCGCATTTTGTTTATAATTCTTTTGATGGATTGCGTCAAGGAGTTGTAAAAACCGCTATTACACTCACTTTATGAATGAATCGCGTTTGTGCCGAACTCTTACAAAGCAAACAAAAACAAACACTCTTTTCCATCCATGTACGTTTCTCTCAGTTAATATACAGCAATATCACAGTTTGAAGCGTCTGTCATAGCAAATCAACACACGCTCTCGTGAATAATTAGGCGAAGCGTCTTCTCATAGGATAAGAACACGCAGCCTCATGAATAATTATGAGACACCGATGCGTTTTCGATGTAATAATAGTCTGTTGCCACGTCACAAAGTGTGACGTCAGCACAATGTAGATTTTAAACCCGGAAGATGAAAATAGCGCAAAAAAGCTCAAAATTAACCCGTTTTCTCCAACAGTTAAAATGAACGGATGCCAACATTCTCATCTATGATGTGCAACACAAACACCTCTAATAAAATCTCAGAAAAAGTAGTCCGGGTTTTCATGACCCTTTAAGGATTTTTCTTTTATTTTAACCATTTGCTCAAATGTTTTCTAAATATTTTGTGTATTTTTCTGCTTCAGCAGCTTCTTCTCAGGGTAAAGATCAAGTGAGGAAGAGAAAGCGAGGTCACACGGTCACTGAGATCCTGGATCTGGATCCCTGGGTTGATCATCACACTGAAACTCCTCCAAACAAATCATTTAGCGCCATCACACAAACAAAATATGGGGAAAAACTGACCAAAGAACCACAGAATCCAAAACTGCCCTCATTTTCAATGGCTAATAGCATCTCTGACATCCCTTTAAACTTGAAATTGCCATCTAGTGCCGGAGAACATGTATACACCTCTGCTATCCCACAATCCTCTATGCCAATGTACGTATGGCCTGTTATTCGATACGTGCCGTCACATCAGCCAATGGGATTTGGCCGAACAGCACCACGCATGTCACATAATATTCCTCCAACCCACATGTATCCATCCCTCTTGCATCCAGCATCCAATGAGAATCATCTTTCACTAGCGTTGACCAATAGAGGCGACCCCAAAGTTAAAGTGACAGACTCCGCAAAGATAGAGACAAAACCTAAGGACTCCACAAACCAACCACCAGCCTTCAGTAAAGCAACCGATCCATCTCCGGCTGAAGTGTCCAGTGCTGATGACATCACAGTTCAGAGAGGCTCACCTGAGATGGGCGTGGCTTCCTCAGGAGTCTCCGCCTCCGCACGCTGTAGCACAGATTCTCAGGGAGGCCAAAAGCGACAGACTGTAGGTTACAGGGCTTTGCCGTATCCATTACAGAGACAAAATGGAAAGATCCAGTATAAATGTAACGTATGTGGCAAGAACTTCAGTCAGCTGTCCAATCTGAAGGTACTTGGGTCATTATCTTTTATGAATCTCTGATTTAATTGCAGTGTTAGTGGTTCGGTGAAAGATGTCTGAGACGATAATGAAAGTATATAAGTAATTTTATTTTTTTTACTTCACATTTTTAGATTTTTTTAATTAAAACTTGTTGAAAAGTTATATATTTATGATATAAATTAAACTAAAGCCATAAATAACACATTTTTCTTACTTGAAATAAATTAAATGTTTATTTTAATAAACAATAAAATATAAAAATATTACTTTTTTTATTTTTTATTTTCACTTGTTGCCAAGGATTAGTTCTCAATTCAATTTAGTTTAACTTTAATTATTAAAATAACTTGTAATCTAATAAAAGCGTTAATATAACATTTAAAAGAATTCAAAATAGTAGCAAAACTATAATAGTATATCAATTGCACTAAAATAAAAAAGTCTTTGAAATGAGACTCTTATGCTCACTAATGGCTGCATTTATTTGATCGAAAAGACAGTAAAATCAGTAATATTGTGAAATATTATTACAATTTAAAATAACTTTTTTAATATATTTTGAAATTATATTCATTTATATTCAAATTTTGAAAATGTTGTTATTATTATTATTTTCACATTTTTAGATTATACATTTTTATTATACTTATTATAATTGACTAAAACCAAAACCATAAATATATATATATATTTAAAAAAAATTAAATAACAATATTTTTAACATAACATAATATTTAAAAAAAAAATACTTAAAATGAATGTGATCTGAAACAAAATATATAAACCTTAAACTTATTTTTTATTTCTACAATTTGCAGAGGCATCGGTTTTTTAGGTCACGTTAGTTTAGTTTAGTTTAGTTTAAAGTTTACTTATGAAAATAACTAAAACTGAAATAAAAATTAGTAACAACTCGATAGACATATTTAACAAAAAAACTACATAAATGAAAATGGAAAATATAAAAATTAAAACAAATTTAAAATATTAACAAAAACTATAATAGTATATCAATCACACTAAAATAACAAAAAGTAATGTTTTTAAAAAGACTTTTCTGCTCACCAAGGCTGCATTTATTTAATCAAAAATACAGTAAAATCAGTAAAATTGTGAAATATTATTACAATTTATAATAGCTGTTTTCTATTTGAATATATTTTTAAATGTAATTTATTCCTGTGATGCAAAGCTGAATTTTCAGCATTCATTTTCAGAAAATATTCTAATATGCTGATTTGCTACTCAAGAAACATTTATTATTATCAACATTAAAAACAGTTCTTTTTGTTTTGTTTTCTTCTTTTTCTTCTTTTTTTTTTTAGGATTCTTTGATTGATAGAAATTCAAAAGAACAGCATTTATTTAAAACGAATCCTTTTTGTAGCAATGTCACTTTTGATCAATTTAATGTTTGTTTTGTTTGTGTATGTTTTTAATGTTTATTTATATATATTTTTATGTAAATCTCTCTCGGTTTTCATCTTTCTGATCTCCAGGTGCACCTGAGGGTTCACAGCGGTGAGAAACCATACAACTGCAACATCTGCAGGAGAAACTTTTCCCAGCTGGCTCACCTTCAAAAACACATCCAGGTGCACACAGGAGAGAAACCACATGAATGCCATGTAAGAACCCACAGAAACACCTCAGTGCTGTCTTGTAGAGTCAATCGAGATCTCGTGTGCTCATATGATGTGTCTCGTGTGCAGGTGTGTAACAGGCGCTTCAGCAACTGCAGCAACCTGAAGACTCACCTGCGGCTGCACTCGGGCGAGCGGCCGTACGTCTGTAAGCAATGCCCTGCCAGCTTCACCCAGCACATCCACCTGCGGCTGCACAGACGCCTGCACTCCGCCCCGCGCTCACACTGCTGCCCGCACTGCTCTCGCAGCTACACGCACCTGTGCAGCCTACAGATCCACCTGCGCCAGTTCTGCCCCGCCTCCAACCTCACAGGCTCCGCCTCTCAGCTGTGCCGAGCCAATGACGAGATCGAGAAGTTTGATCTGAGTGAATGTGCAGCAAGGCTTGAGGTCGGCATGGAGGCGGAGTCTATAAAAAAGGTGTGTCAGGTGATCTGGACACTTGCAGTCACACCTGTGGTCCAGCAGGGAGCAGCACAGGTCCAAACAATGACACATGAATCATCGAGCACTAGAAAGGTTTCCATTAGACAGGACAATGATCAGTAAATTTGATATTAATACTTTTATTCAGCAAGGATGCATTACACTGATCAGAAAATTACAGCAAAGATATTTATAATGTAACAAAAACAATTCTGTTCCAAATACATTTTTTAATCATTAAAGAACCCTGGAAAACAGTTTCAACATTGATATTAATCATAATGTTTTTTAAGCAGCAAATTAGCATATTAGAATGTGATTCTGAAGACTGGAGTAATGATGCTAAAAAATTCAGCTTTGCATCATGGGAATAAAATACATTTTAAAATATATGCAAATAGAAAACAGTTATTTTAAATCATAATATAATTTCACAATATTTGTGTTTTTATTGTATTTCTGATTAAATAAATGCAGCCTCGGTGAGCATAAAGACCTAAAAATATTTATTTGCACAGTACTAAATATTGCAGTCTCTGGATTTATGTGTTGTTAGTAAACTACTGGCAATAGATGTTATATAGCTGTATAGGAGGTCGGGGCTAGTTGTCACAATGGGTTTTATTTTTGCTTTTCCACTATCATCGTATTTGTGTAATATAATTTTTGTATAATAACAAGTGCGCACAGTAAATCCAAGCAAACATGCATTCAGACAGGAGAAATCTATTGAATGAAGTTCGAAGACTCAGGGCAAGAATATTTTCATGTAAAATGTAATAGCTGTAATTGTACATAATTTATTAATGCAATTTTTTGCCTAAAAGACTGGTGTAATGCTTTTGTATGATCCTTTTTCCATTTGTGTTATTTCACGATTTTTTGTTTTAATAGTTTTTACTGTGTTTCAGAATATTTTGCTATTTAAACAACCATTAAAAACAAACTATAACACATTTAAATACATGTGTGGTGTTTTTTAACATTAGCATATGTGTGTTTGTGTGTGTATAGAGAGGCATCCAGCTGATATCACATTTCTCTTTATTATTTATTTATTTATTTATTCATTATTATTATTATTATTATTATTATTATTATTTTTGTTTTTTTACCAAATCCAAAATATTATAGATGTTTTTATGCAGTATTTTATAGAAATGTTTTTTTTATATTATTATTATTATTATTATTATTATTATTATTATTATTTAATCTGGAAAATATGTACTAGTTGTCTGGTCTGAGTTTTATTTTCTATTAGAGCATTATTGCATAAATGTAGATGTATAAAACTGAACAGAAACATTTTCAGTTCAATTAGAATTTATTTGAAATGCACTTTTCAAAATAAATTTTTAACAGTAGTACGTGTGTGTGTTAGAGAGGCAATATCACATTTCCCTTTTTTATTTTTTTTTATTAATTTATTGCTAAAGCCAAAATATTATTGTTTTTTTGATATAGTGTTTTATTGAAATGTTATTTTTTATATTATTATTATTGTTATTAAATATTTACAAGTTGTCAAAAGTTTATACAAGATGTATAAAACTGAACAGAAACATTTTTAGTTTCATTAAAATTTTAAATGCACTTTCCAAAATAAATTTTTAACATTAGTATATGTGTGTGTGTGTGTTAGAGAGGCGTCCAGCTAATACCACATTTCTTTATGTATTTATCATTTATTTGATTTATTTATTTATTTATTGCTAAAGACAAAATATTATTAATATTTTTATATAGTATTTTATAGAAATGTTATTTTTTTATTTTATTATTATTATTATTATTATTATTATTATTTAATCTGGAAAATATTTACTGGTTGTCTGTGTTTTTTCTTTTTGAGTATTGTTGCATAGATGTATATGTATACAACTGAACAGAAACATATTCAATTTAATTAAAATTAATTTGAAATGCACTTTTCAGAATAAATTTTTAACATTAGGCCTAGTACGTGTGTGTGCGTGTGTGTGTGTGTGTGTGTGTGTTACAGAGGCTTCCAGCTGATATCACATTTCTCTTGTGTTGTCCTACAGAACAGCATCTGTTTGTAAACATCCGGGTTAGAGTAACACACACACACACACACACACACACACACACACACGCACATTTATAGGTAAGCCTACACAGAATGTAACATAATACAGAAATATAATAATTCCGTCTATTTATATAACAGCATCCGATTTTGTTAACGGACGCGCGTTACTGTCTCTTTAAAAATCCAGAGGCATGACGTCAGATATTTTGACAGGACGACGGAGAAACCGGATCCGCTGCTGACAACAACAACAAACACAAAGATGTCTCGAGGAACGCCGAGCCCCGGTCGGTGAGATATGCCGGTAACGGAGCGGAGAGGATGCGGCGCGTGCTCGAGCTTCTGGCGCGTGCTGCTGCTCGCTGCGTCCGCGCTCGTGTTGCTGGCGGAGAGAGCGACGTGTGAGTGACCTTATACCGCATCACAGGTGCATCGGGTGCACCCCATTTATCACATTAGAACGAACCGTTACCGTATTTATACCATGGTGTTTACACGGCGCTCCAAGAAGAATACCATTGTATTACTATTGTAGATCCATAATACATCCAAAAACATGATATTACTACGGCAACTGTTACATGTGTAAGATATCATGGTGTAACTACAGTACCTGTTCAAAAACACGGTAAAACCATGGTACATTTTGTGTGACTGTGTGTGATTGTGTTTTAAATGATACCATTAATGACCTCTGGTTTACGTGATGCAGCTGTGGCTTGTCCAATATTACTTAAAAATGATATATATATATATATATATATATAAAAAGAATATTGTAGTAGTACCATGGTATTTTTCGGAGTACCTTGGAGCACCATGTAAATACCAAGACATGAAATTGTATGTGTTTATAGAGGAAGAATCAAAATGTAATGCAATTTCTAATGTATAAATTATGTAACAGCTTATCATTTGAATTAATATTATTGTAAGCATTTATGTATTTATATTTAAATATTTAAAAAACATACATTATATAAACTCTAGAAAATTCTCTTTCTCTCTCTCTCTATACAGTTGAAGTCAAAAGTTTACATATACCTTGCAGAATATGCTAAATGTTTATTTTACTAAAATAAAACAAAAAAGCTTGTTATTTTTTATTTAGTACTGACCTGAATAAGTTAATAATAAAATTAATATTTCACATAAAAGATGTTTCCATATAGTCCACAAGAGAAAATTATAGTTTAATTTATAAAAATGACCCTGTTCAAAAGTTTTCATCCCCTTGATTCTTAATACTATGTTGTTACCTGAATGATCCACAGCTGTGTTTTTTTGTTGTTGTTTTGTTTTTGTTTAGTGATAGTTGTTCATGAGTCCCTTGTTTGTCCTGAACAGTTAAACTGCCTGCTGTTTTTCCAAAAAATCCTGCAGGTCCCACAGATTCTTTGGTTTTTCAGCTTTTTTTGTGTATTTGAACCCTTTCCAACTATGACTGTATGACTTTGAGATCCATCTTTTCATAGTGAGGACAACTGAGGGACTCATATGCAACTATTACAGAAGATTCAAACGCTCACTGATGCTCCAAAAGGAAACGTGATGCATTAAGATTCAAAATGATGTATACATTTTTCTTATTGTGTCTAAATATAATCTTTTTTTCATTTAGTACTGCCCTTCAGAACCTACAGAAGACATTTGCATGTTCCCCAGAAGACAAAATAAGTTAAATTTGCCCTGATCTTCAAATTCAAAGTTTTCACCCCCCGGCTCTTAATGCATTGTTTTTTCTTCTGAAGCATCAGTGAGTGTTTGAATCTTCTAATGAGTCCCTCAGTTGTCCTCATTGTGAAAGGATAAATCTCAAAATCATACAGTAAAGAGTTCAAATACACAAAATGCTGAAAAACCAAGGAAGTTGTGGGACCTGAATGATTTTTCTGAAGAACAGCAGGCAGTTTAAACTGTTCAGGACAAACAAGGATCTCATGAACAAGTATCACTAAACAAAAAAACACAGCTGTGGATCATTCAGGTAACAACTATTTCAGGTAACAATGTTTTTTATTATTATTTTCTTTTGCTAAAGCAAAATATTATTAATATTTTTAAATATAGTATTTTATATAAATGTTATTTTTTTAAAAAATATTTATTATTATTATTATTTAATCTGGAACATATTCACAAGTTGTCTGTGTTTTATTTTCTATTGGAGTATTGTTGTGTAGCTGTATATGTATAAAACTTAACAGAAACATTTTCAGTTTACTTAAAATTTATTGGAAATGCCTTCTCAAAAAATAGTTCCAAAGCAGCTTTAGAGATTTAGGGATCTGCAAAACCCCCTGATACAATGAAGCTTTACTGTCAAAAATGGCAGATTACAGAATTGTTTTGATCATATCACATCTTAACCTGGATTTCCTGTGACATAATCTCATCCCATTCCACTGCTCTTTTGTAATATCAAATATTGCAGAGATAATCTCATGCAACACAAAAGCATATTGAAGTTCCCAGATGGAAACGTTTATTGATAACACATGTTCTCTGTGTTGTTCATCAGTGGTCTGCTGTGTGGGCTTCTACCTGTGGCAGGAGGAACTGTGTTTGGCCGGACTGACATTTGCCCTCTTGTTGCCGGGGTCACTGGTGCAGGTGCTGAGTTTCAGGTGGTACAGGGCTGACGGAGACAAACGGACGTGCCACAATTTCATCATACACACATTTCACCTGGGCATCTTCAAAAGGTGTGTCTGTGCATCTGTTTAAAGGAATAATTCCTTCAGAAATTACAATTCTGTTTATTTACTCCAGGGATTTACAACCCTTTAGATGTAAAATATTTACCCCCTGAGAATTTAAGATTGTATTTCAATAATTTAAAGACATGTGCATGTTCACGCCTCTCTAATGTTGGTTAATGGTCACATGTCATGCAAACAGATAATGAAAAAATAAAAATTTGTAGATGAGTTTGTTTTTTCATAGAAACAGATTTGGAGAAATGTAGCATTCCGTCATTTGCTCACCAAAGGATCCTCTGCAGTGAATGGGTGCCGTCAGAATGAGGGTCCAAACAGCTGATAAAAACATCACAGCAATCCACAAGTAATCCACACCACTCCAGTCCATCAGTTAATATCTTAAAAAGTGAAAAGTTGCATATTTGTAAGAATCAAATCCATTATTAAGGTGTTTTTAACTTTAAACCGTTGCTTCCTCTATCCATAATTTTGTTTCCTACAGTGAAAAAGTTAAATCAGGGGAGAAATATGCACAAATCAAGTACTGTTTACAAGCCAAAACGGTCCAAAACAGTTCAAAAACAAATATGTTTTTATATTTTGATTTGAGAGGACAACAGGAGATGGAATTTTTCATGGACTTGTATTTTAGCAATGGTTTGAAATAAAAAATAAATTATTGTGATGTTTTTATCAGCTGTTTGGACTTTCATTCTGACGGCACCCATTCACTGCAGAGGATCCATTGATGAGCAAGTGATGCAAGGCTACATTTCTCCAAATCTGTTCTGATGAAGAAACAAACTCTCATGAGTTTCATTGTAATATGTGTGTTGTGTGTCAGGTTTTGGGACTGCAGTGTGTGTGAATGGACGGCTCAGGGCTCGTCGCAGTCGCACGCGCAGGAGGTGATGCAGCATGCAGACGTGTCTGCTCTGCGTCTCCTGGAGGTTTTGTTGATGACTCTACCGCAGACCCTCCTGCAGACGTACGCTCTCACCGTTACCGACTACGGCCTCTCATCTCCAGGTCAGTCCTGAGACAGAAACCTGTTTGAACCTGTCATTCTATACAATTCCGTTTGGTGGTTCAGAAATTTATAATGCACTTTTTATGTGTGTGTTTTTGCAGTTGCGCTGTGTGGCGCCGTGTGTTTGCTCTCGCTGTCCTGGGCTCTGGTGCTCTACAGCCGGGCCTGTTGTTTGATCCGTCCGGGGCATTTGCAGATGCCGCCTGCGGCACTCCTGTGTCAGCTGCTGTGGAGGATGGGCATGTTAGCCGCCCGCTTCACCAGCCTCGCCCTGTTCACCCGCACCTTTGGCTGCTGGGTCATCGGGGTCATGGGTGAGTCTGCGCCACGTCAACTCTAGGAAAATGAAGATTTTGCACACTCTTTTTTTTATTAAATGACTCATTAAGACTAAAGTTTTTTTTAAAGAAATGAATGCTTTTATTCAGCAAGGATGCATTAATTGAACAAAAGTGACAGTAAACTTTTGCACGTTTGTGTATGATTTCATGTTACAATAAAAAAGAAAAAGAATTGCACCAAAAAAAATCAAAATTCCAAAAAAAAAAGTTCAAAGACATACTAAAAAATTCATAAATGTGACCCTGGAACACAAAGCCAGTCATAAGGGTCTTTTTTTTATTTTATTGAGATTTATACATCATTTGAAAGCTTATTAAAACAATATTTGGCCAAACTAAAAATTTGGAATCTGAGGGTACAAAAAAAAGCAAATATTGAGAAAATCGCCTTAAAATTGTCCAAATGAATGCATATTACTAATTAAAAATTACGTTTTTATACATATATGGAAGGAAATTTACATGATCTTTACTTAATATCCTAATTTTTGTCATAAAAGAAAAATAGATAATTTTGACCCATACAATGTATTTTAGGTTATTGCTACAAATATACCTGTGCTACTTATGTTTTTGTGTTCCAGGGTCACAAATATTTTCCACAAATCAAATTAACTGTTTAGGTCTGTTATTTGCATTATTGTTTTTGCATTGTTTGTAAAAGTCAGTATGATTTTTTTAAAGAAATTAATACTTTTATTCAGCAAGGATGCATTAATTTTAACAAAAATGACAGTAAAGACATTTACAATCTTACAAACGATTTCTATTTTAAATAAATGCTCTTCTTTTGAACTTTTATTCATCAAAGAATCCTGAAAAATAAAATGTATAACGGTTTCCACAAAAATATGAAGCTTTCGAAGTTGACACTTTGTGAAGTTTTCCGTATTGATAATAATAAAACATTTTTCTTGAGCACCAAGATGTGCCATCACATGAATAAATTACATTTAAAATATGTTAAAATAAAAAACTGTTATTTAAAATTGTAATAATGTTTCACAATATTATATCAAGCTACAATCAAAGAAAGAAAATCGCACCAAATTATAAAATGAAAAAAAAAAAAAATTAAAATTAAAAAAAGTAAAACAAAAACTAAAAAATAAATGTATTTTGCAAAAATTAAGTCAGATTATTTTATTGTTGATTAAGTGCACCTGTAAACAGCTTCTATAAATGTTAGCTGCCACACATATTGTCAACTCATCTCTTGATTTGTATAGAATAACTCTCTTAATATTGTGCATCTCATTTTTTCCCAGCGTCTCATTGGTTGATGGCTGCGCTGTGGTTGGTCTTGCAGCAGACTGACATATATGTAGGTCAGTGGTCATGGCGGGTGTTTAACTTCATCCTGGGAGGCGTGCATGTGTTCCTGTTTCTCAACGTGAAAGACGGCCCATCCCGCTTCCGGATGGCTGGATTCTACACGGTACGAACACACGCTTTCCCCAGTCTTAATAACAGCATGAAATATATTTATAGAATATCTTTGTTAATAATATTTTGGTTGATACCATTTACTGTTTCTGGACTGTTTATACCATTAAAAATCACTGTCATATGTGACCCTGGACCACAAAACAACTCTTTAAGTAGCACAGGTATATTTGTAGCAATAGCCAACAATTCATTGTATGGGTCAAATTTATCGATTTTTCTTTTCCATGAAGATATTTTGTAAATTTCCTACTGTAAATATATCAAAACTTAATTTTTGATTAGTAATATTGCTAAGAACTTCATTTGGACAACTTTAAAGGTGATTTTCTCAATATTTAGATTTTTTTGCACCCTCAGATTCCAGATTTTCAAATATCTCGGCCAAATATTGTCCTATCCTAACAAACCATACATCAATGGAAAGCTTATATATTCAGCTTTTAGATTTAAAAAATGGCCCTTATGACTGGTTTTGTGGTCCAGGGACACATATGTCTATATAGCCAATTTAATGTTTTTTTTGTGGAATATAAATATGCACAATATATATCAGAATATGAATTTAAAGGAATAGTTAATGTAAATTTGGGGTAGTTATATCTTTAAGCGTTTGAGTGAAAGCTGCAGTGTTTCTGTGTTGTGTAGGTGATGCTGCTGGAAAATGCTACACTGCTATTGGCTGCGTCTGACATCCTGACTGATGCATCATGGGATAGCCTGACCATCCCCACTGCTGTGCTGTGCAGTTTTCTACTCGGTGAGAGCTTGTGTGTTTGAGTACATGACAGGAAGGAAGATAGATCTTGATCAGAAAGATGTCAAATTATGAAAAATAATAGACACCTATAAAAATGAGTCAGTTAATGTCCATTAAATTATATTTTTCATTATTAATTTGCACAGAAATTAAATATGTTTTAGGGAAAAAAGACTGTTTAACTTTTAGCATGTAAAATAACCGTTATGACACAAAAGTAAAAATGCTCTTATATATTAATACACTGATATGATCCTTTAGAAATCATCCTAATATGCTGCTTTACTGCTCAAAAATATTTCTTATTATTATCAATTTTGAATATATGTAAAAACTGTGATACTTTATTTATTTATTTATTTATTTTTTTAATTAATTATTTTTGGTGTTTTTATGCCTTTATTTGGATAGGACAGTGTAGATGTGATACTTTTTATTATTCTTTGATAAAAACAGTTCAAAAGAACATCATTTATTTGAAATAGAAGTCATTTGTAACATTTTAAATATCCTTACTGTCACTTTTTGTTTTAATGCATCCTTGTGTTCTTTAAAACAACAACAACCCCAGATAGTATTATTTTATTTTATTTTATTTTATTTTATTTTATTTTATTTTATTTTATTTAGCTTTTTAACTCTTCAGTTACTGTAAATGTGTTTTCTAAAAACTATTACCCACTCACTAAATGTGTTTTTTCTTATGCAGTTGTTTGGATCTATTCAGCAAGACCTTTGAAACTGTTAGATAAATATATTCCTGTGTCTAAAAGATTCACAAAAATGACGAGTGATTTCACTGTGGTGAAATAAATGGATTACAAAGATTATTAAATTATAATAATGCTATAATTAAAATGACTTAAAATGTATTTTTTTAAAAATAAATAATACATAAATAATTGAAATTTATTAAAAATAAAAATACACAAAATATATAAAAAATAAAATATGTTGAAAATTCTAATCAAAGACATTGAACTCTAAACATGTCCAGTTCAAATATGAATTTGTTTGCTATAGATGCATAACTGCGCTGCTCTAGTAACCTGTATTTGATCTTTTTCAGCCAAATTGAATACATTTTTCTCTGTTTCTCTCAGGTTTGACATCCCTAATGTTGTACTATCGTTTCCTGCATCCCAAATCCACTGAAATCTCTCTGGGATTGCGTCAGCATGCACACGTGGGCCGTGAGTGTCTCCAGCAGGGCGATTCATCCTTCTCTCTGGGGGACAAAAGTCTTCCTCCGGCCCCTCTTCCCATCCTTTTTCCATCATCTCATCCTTCCTTTTCCCTTTCTGGGATTCCCGGCTCTTTGCTGGAGCATCCCGGGAGCTGCGGCGTGAAGCCGGACGGCGAGTGTCGGCACCATCACTGGCTGCTGATCCGCCTCGCCCTGAAAACCGGCGACCCGGTTAAGATCAACGGAGCGTATGGAGCAGGTGGCGTGTCTGGGATTCTAGTGGTGGATCGTAAGGGAGAGATCATAGAGGACGGGTGCGTATCCACCTCGGAAAGCCGGGACGATACGATGGCGCCGCTGTCCGACTGCAGGGAGGAGTTTGAAAGCGTGAGTGAAGCCAGAGAAGTCGATGACACAGATGACAGTCTCGAAATGGAGAGCCCGTTAGAGTCCCCAGCGTCAGAGTGCAAACGGAGCTCGCCGGAGGGAAAGTCTGTATTTGGGGACAGTCCTGAGCCTAATTATTGCCCTACCGAATCAAGCTCTACTTTATACTTCAGCGCTGACCCACAATCCCCCAGCAGCTCCAGCAACCCACGTCTGGATCGCGAGACGCCCTTCAGTTTCGGTTCTGGAACCGGATTGGAAACACTGGATGAGTTGAGCCCCATTTCCACAGACGGTGGCCTGCACAGGGATCTCGTCCGGGGGCTTCTAGGCCGAGGGGGACCCTGTTACACCTCCGCTCCAGGATTGAACGGGCAAGGGCTTCCAGAGGGTTCTGGGACGCACCTCAGAGGCCCCCGCAGGCAGGTGGTTCTCTCCCGCAGGAGTCCGGAAGAGGATGCTGGCTTTTAACAGCATACGAACTGCAGCTTTAAGTGGCGGTTTTCCAGGCAACATGAGCAACACTGTTGCAATGTGGGCGTGTCTTTATGCAAATGAGCTTCAGTGGCAACTACCAATGAGAGCGAAGATGATTTGAGTTGAGAAGAAGTGTGTAATTTGTCTTTGCCCACATTCAGGGATGTAATTTAAAAAATAATTTGTGGAAAACTTGTCGGCAATGAGTTTCATCCATGCAAAAATGCTCATCTTGTGTTGTGATGCAATTTCAATACTGCTTCCCTTCCAAAATGTGAATTTTTAGTGGTGGGAAAACACATGTGTATATAATACACTCCTATTTAAAAGTTTAAGGGTTGGTAGATTTTTTTTTCTTTTCTGAAAAATGCTCTCTGCTCACCAAGACTGAATTTAATTGATCAAAAAATACAGTAAAAACTGTAAAATTGTGAAATATTATTGCAATTCAAAATAACTATTTTCTATTTGAATATATTTTAAAATGCAATTTATTTCTGTGATGCAAAGCTGACTTTTCAGCATCATTACTCCAGTCTTCAGTGTCAGTGATCCTTCAGAAATCATTCTAATATGCTGATTTGCTGCTCAAGAAACATGATTATTATTATTATGTAGAAGTTTTGCTGCTTTGCTTTTTTTTTCGAGATTGTATGATGAATAGAAAGTTCAAAAGAACTGCATTAATTGAAACCGAAATCTTTTGTAACATAAATGTGCGTATGCTTAAAAAATAATAATTTTACAGTCTGCATACAACCGCTTATTGACTCTGAACGGGGCATTCGTTTATAAAATACAAGCAGCTGAAACTTGAACCTGGATATGATATATAAGACATTAGAATTGAGTTAAACACTGTATGAAGGAACAAAAACTTTTTTGAATGTTTACAATTCTGTTTTTCAGTTTTTAATTATTTTAGTGTCTCTCTGTTTATGTTCAGAATGGACTGCAGTATATACTGCAAGTATGTGAAATAAATAAGTTACATGATCACAAGACCTCATCACATCACATGTTAAATTAACCTAAGTATCATCTAAGAAATCTAGTATCTAGTTATCTGAAAAAAAGAATGGTTGCCAGTCCAAACTATTTATTTAAAGAGGAGATAAAAATGCATTTCATGCATATAGAAAATAAACATACTTTTTACTATATAGTCTACTGCATGTATGGAAGTAAGCCATTCTGAACATAACCAATAAAAATCCACATGCTGTTGGTTGGAGCCGAAAGCACAATCTTCCTGTGAGCTGCAGGTGTTCATTGTACGTCGTATCCTCTCAGACTGTGATGTAAATCCACTCTTGTGAAGGGCTGCGGTCTGGATTATCATTCTTTGGCATATAGTGCCTGATGCAGACAAAAATAGAAACAAAACTCAACACAATCGGACTTGAATATGTAGATTAGCGGATAATTAATAAGGGTTTTGTCTCCACGTCCTTGCATAAAAATATCTTTTCTGCTGGTACAGACATTTGTATCTTGGATATTTCTTGCTTTGTCTTATCCACAAATCTTTTGCCTTTTAAAGGATAGCTTCATTTTGTTAATACATTTTTCATATTTTTGTACTTTCAGGTTTCAAAAACTAACCTTAACCCCAAGGTAATATTAATTATTTCCCTGGTCATTTTGGGCTTTTAAAGTGTTACAATTGCACCCTAATTTCGAAATGTTATTTATTTATTTATTTTAATACATTTTAATTATTTATTTAATTTATTTATATTCCATTTAAATTTAAGTTTATATATATTATTTTTATTTTTGACATTTTATTATTCATTGATTTGTTCATGAATTTATGAAATATTTATAAAGCTGATGCGTGGTGCTACTGTAACACAACTGTTTTTGGTTTGAGCGCATCTTTAAAATTCTGTACAAATGACATCTCTTATGAAAGGTAAAGATATTGTATCTTTGATGCATTCGCCTTGGCCAGGAGCTCAAGGGTCATGCTTGTTTCAGGGGTATTTTTGTAAATATCCACTGGAGTGGTTTTTCACTGTTTGAAGTGCTCACTTGTGTGTGTGTATTCCATTGTTTTTCACGAAGGCATTTTGAGAGTGTGTATACTATCTAATAATTGTTATTTGCATGCATTTTTCTGAAGGATGTCTGTGCTTTAGCAGTAGTGTGGGGTTGTGTCCCCTAACAGGTCAATATTTGCAATAATTTCAGTGCAAATTCAGCCATACGATTATAGAGGTTAGCAGGTAATGGCAATGAAAGTTTGTTTGGTTTTCCTGGATGTGGACTGTTTGCTCTTCTGGTGAATTCCATTTCCTCATTAAATTAATTTCACAGGAATTATGAACTTGTTTTATTATGTCTCCACTTGTGAAATGTCATCAAGCTTATCTGAGCCGTGCATAAATAAAACAGCAGGAAATTGCTTAATATACAGATTACACAGTGGAAACTATTATTAATAGAATGATGTGTCAGATTAAACAGCAAAGGGAAGTCACTGAACTAATGACAATTATTAAAGTTGATTAATGTTACACATAATCTAGCCTAAAGTATACGACGCGGTGTTTTGTAGATTGGTAGTGAAATAAACGTGGATTGACGCACTTACGTTAAGTCTACAATTTAATAACTGGCTAATAAAAGCTTTATTGACATTGTTCAGCTGTAAATGACCGTCCAAACAGCGTCTGTAGCGGTAGATGTGTCACGTGGTAAGTGTTACTTTCCTCAGCGCTGGTCAGGATAGACCAATCACATTCATTATGATTAGGGAATTTGATATTAAAAATATTTTGCAGCGATTGCTGCTGTGGATTTTACACAGTTCAGTTTATAAACTGATGTATCATTTAATTATTATAATATTTTAGTAATATTAAATTAAATAGTTGTTATATAGTGCCCGATTTCATTTAATAGCATAATATAATTTTACGCAATTTTTATATTTCTGTAAAAGTTTACTCTATAGGGTGTTACACGATTAAATTTACTATTTAATGAATTTGATTACGATAATATTGTAATAATAATTAAATAATAATAATAATAATAATGTTACCCACTAGTAGTCATTCCTAGCTTCTTACTGCGCATGCGCGCTAAATTTGGTTCGTGGCTAAAGCGCGCAGGCGCAGTGAGCTCACAGAAGTTTGGAGTGATTCGTGGAAGTTTTAGATTTGGAGGAAAAAAAGCACTACTGAAATCGGGAACTTGTAAAATGGCTTTTCGCAGGAGAAACAAGAGTTATCCCTTCTTCAGCCAAGAGTTTCTCATTCAGAATCACGCGGACATTGTGTTTAGTTTGGTGATTTTCATTTTGATTGGACTGATGTTTGAGGTGAGTTAAAGAGTTTTGGCTTCTCGTTTTTTTCTTGTCTGTGTCTCAGCCAGCTGTTTTTTCTGTCTGTCTCTCTTTCTCTCTTCTGAGTTTTACTTCAAAATTAAACGTGCAGCTTTAAAAACAGACCGAAATCTTCCAGATTACACTTTTATTTGAATGTGTAAAACCTTTAAAATCAACATCATCATCTAACTTGGCTGTTTGCAAAAGTGAATTCAGACACCCAGTTTATGCATGCCATCTACCATAAAAGTATGCATTGAAGACCACTTTGGTTAAGTTCAGTGCATATAAAGTAATCAATATTTCACGACTTTATTCAAAACATTGTCACTATCACCAGGGCCCAGACATCTGATGATGAAGATGCATTAAGTCCGTGAAGCATTTAATATATAATTAGAGCACACAAACCAGGTGTTATGATGGTGCATTTGAGTTTTATGATGTTGTTCACGTTTCTGCTGAAGTGCCACGTCAAATCTCTCACGCACTCCGAGTTTGACTGACATTCCTTAAGAATCCAGTTTAAATTTGTTTTAAAACGCTTCGTATTCACATGCATCGTGATCTGTCGATTGTAAATCCGTTGTCTAAAGCAGCAAATGTGCATTTGAAGTTTCAAGACACACAGTCTTCTCAGGTGTGTCACGTTAGCCTGTTGAATGCTGGCAAACTTTCAGAAACACTCAACTGAACTTTCTTCAAGGTTCATTTCGTGCATCTTTTCTCTCTGTCTGTGTTCAAAAGGGTTTTTCCCCTTTACATCTGCTGTTTCACACACCTGCTGCTCACAACATCTGTGTGTTTCATTCAAACGCTTTAAGAAGCAAATCAGTGGAAAGTCATTTGACTTGTTTAGCAATTTTTCTACTGAAATGCATCATGTAAAATGTCAGTAGTGGTTTTCTGCACGATGTGCATGTCAGTTTCTGGTCAGTGTTTATTTAGGATTCATTTACACACCACTTCCACTAAATTTATTATGTTATTTGGTTAAAGTCAAAGTTTTATTAGTCAAATGTCCAACTATATAGCACACTGCAACACTTGTTGAGATTGAACTTTTTCCCCTGCAAGACCCAATTTTGATAAACACAAAATATATATATATATTAGGATGTAGTAAATAAAGAGCAGGTACTAACTTAAAAGTATAACATATTGCAATAAATTGTTAAATTCTTCCATAATGCGTCTGACTTATTTTGAGATTCTTACTTTTTTTTTTTTTTTAATATTATTATTTCCCTGTTAGTTGCACTTTTTTTATATATATATTGTTGAAATACTGTACTATAAACTGTAATAGTTTTTAAATAATTATGTATATTATATGTATATTATGTTTATTTTAAATTTATCTTTATTCTCTTTTTTTTATTTCCATTTTAGAATTTTATTAATGCAAATGTGTTTTTGCCATTTTAATTCATTTTAAAGTTTTTTTTTTTTGTTATTTTTTTGTTTTAATTATTCAAACCTAATGAAACTGAGATTTGACAACTAAATTGCAAGGTATAACAGATTGCAATACATTATTCAATTTTTATAATGCATCTGACTTTTATTTTTATATTATTATTATTATTATTTTTTTCCCCGTTAGTTGCATTTTTTTTCAATAATTATTTGTATGTTATGTATATTATATGCATATTGTTTTATTTTATTTTTCTAAAGACAACTTTTTTTTTAATTCAAACCAAATGAGATATATATATATATATTTATAATTAACATAATTTTATTTCTTTTTTAAATTATTCAAACCTAATGAAACTGAAAAA
>JAHKKF010537353.1:0-12884 GCA_019740295.1 Labeo calbasu
GAAAGAAAGAAAGAAAGAAAGAAAGAAAAAGAAAAACAATAATGAAGAAACAAAAGAAACAAGAAAGACATAATGACTTGAGAGAAAGAATGAACAAATGAAAGAAAGAAGAAAGAGTACTGGGGCAGGGTGATTAATCACAGCTGCCGCCCCAGCGAGTGTTTCGGTTCGTCTTCCTCCTGCAGCCCCTGCGTCTGTGCTGGCAGGATGGGAGCGGTGGGCTGCTGAAACACGCCCCGTATGATGCCACACATCCAGCACATCATTAGAGGAAATGATGCACATTTACATGCTCGGCTGGCCGTTGTGTCATTGAGAATGAGGCAGCAGCGGTGGCGCTTTCCGAGGGATCCACCCCCTTTCCGCAGCACTGATTCCTTCGCCCGATCGAACGCACACACTCACAGGCCACTTCTAGGCTGGGACTCGCCTGCCATCTGTTGTTTAATGGTCTCCTGTAATGGATCCCTGCCCCATGAGCCCAGTCTTTTCTCTAAGGGACACGTGCAGACCTACAGGCCAGAGAGCTCACATTGCACCAGTAGATCAGAGACTCATAACCTGGCTGAAGATAAATTAGGGCGCATGGTACAAACGAGGCTATAGTTGCATGGTGGACTCTCGCTGGAAACTTGCAGGATTTCCATCCTGCACAGTAAACAACAACCCTAAAATATGATGATCTGACATATTTTATGTGCAGAACAATGTATTTATTATCAATAATTCATATAATAATAATAATAATAATTATATCAATAAATAAATGCATGAAAAGTCATGTGCGAAAATAAAAATAAAAAATATATTTTAAAGACAATTAAACATAAAACTATAAAAATAGTGATATTTTAATTAAATAAAAATAATAAAAGAAAATTCATTTTAATCGAAACTCTGTCCCCCTCAAGGGCATAGCTGAGCTAATGGTTCAGGAAGTTTGCAAAAGAATATTAGGTGAGGAGGAAAAGCGATGGGAGAGCAGAGATGGGATCTATTTATACCAGGCTGACAGAGCGGTTAAGAACTTCATCTCGTAGCTCAGATGGCACGATTGCTCAACTGAGGGGGGATTTGACAAGAAGCTACGTGTCGATTAGAGATTATATTGCATGCTCCGGTGCAGAAAAAAGTGATGATGTGACCAAACAGTGACATTAAATACAATATTGTGGAAGGGTCTTACAGAGAGATCCTATCTCTGGACTCGACGTGAACTTGTGCGGGCGAGAGGATATTTATGAAGGTGAGTTGTTTTTATATCAATGACAGCTTAAAGAGCATTTCTCTAGCAAATGACAGAAAACTAGTGGAAACCGCAGACCGATACGTCCGTCTTTGCTAAAGCAGAGAACTGCGGTGGTGTGGTAGATAACAAATGTGGCCAACCTCTCTTGTACAGCCCACTGTCGCACTAAAGGTTAATTGAGTCTCCTTTGGTTAATGAGTGGCAGGGCCTTTCTTAGGTTAACCAGCACACAGAAGCATCTTTTAGACCCAACCATCCTCAAGTAAGAACTGTGACCGACCATGCAAGACCTATCTAAATGTGTGGAGGTGTGACGGCATAAGCATATGCCTCAGAAGATGTGGTGGAGAGCATTTTCAGGTGTGTACAAGAACACGTTCCACATTATATACAAGAATTCACCCTGTTTTACCCTTTGAAATAGGACAATGATGATAAATCAATTAATGGTGCCATTAAAGCTGTATTCACAGCGTGTCGTAATTACGAGATGATAACGCATGACATTCTACTCGGACCTGTCCACGTTCTCTGAGGTAGCGCCTAAATGAATCTGGCAGTGGTCAGGTCACATGGTCCATGTCGTAGCTCTCAGAACATTCCGAGTTGTAATTATGAGTTCTGCAGGCACTTAAACGCTTTGGCGTTGATAGTATTGCCATAGAAACACATAATTCAGCTAGAATGTCACTTTGTCATCTCACAATTATGATAACTACGACATGGCGTGAAAGCATCTGAACTTAACTGATAGTTAGGGTTAAGGATTTCAACAACGTTTGGCCTTTTCAGGCAAGAATAACATCTCAAATGTGCTTTTCTACACCATCGCACTAACGATTTACTTCTTGTAGACGATAAAACCAGCAAACAAATCCCAAAAAGATACCAAAAAGATCTTTTTAGGTGATCTCACTTAAGATTTTCGTTTTGTGGACGTTGAAACTGGCAAACAAATCCTAAAAAGATACACTGCCAGAGAAATCCAAGTTTGGCCTTTTATAGAATGAATAATCGCTCGCACTGTGTTTCTCTTTGTACAATTACTTCAGCAATTGCACTTATGATTTTCATCTTGTGGACGATAAACCTGCAAACAAATCCCAAAAAGATGTACCTTCAGAGTAATCCAAGTTTGACCTTTTCTGGCATGAATAACATCTCAAACTGCATCTTATTGCGCTATTACTTTACTAAATGATCACACTAACAATCTTTGTCTTGGGGACGTAAAACTGCCAAATCCCAACAAGATATACTGGCAGAGGAATCCAGCTCTGGCCTTTTCTGGCATAAATAACATCTCAAATGGTGTCTTCTTGCGCTATTACTTTTTTAAATGATCGCAATTACGATTTTCATCTTCTGGACGATAAAACCAGCAAACAAATCCCCAAAAGATACACTGCCAGAAGAATCCAAGTTTTGTTTTTTCTGGCATGAATAACATCTCAAATTGTGCATTTTGTTGTGCTAATATTTTACCAAGCGTTCACACTTACAATTTTCGTCTTGTGGACGATAAAACTGGCAAACAAATCCCAAAAACATACACTGCCAGAGGAATCCAAGTCTGGGCTTTTCTGGCATGAATAACATCTTAAATTGTTTGTCCTGTTGCAACCATTACTTTTCTAAACAATCGCACTTATGATTTTCATCTTGTGGACGATAAAACTGTCAAACAAATCCCAAAAACATACACTGCCAGAGGAATCCAAGTTTGGCCTTTTCTGGCATGAATAACATCTCAAATTGTGCATCTTGTAGCGGTATTACTTTTCTAAATGATCACACTTATGACTTTCGTCTTGTGGACAATAAAACCGTCAAACAAATCACAAAAATGTATTCTGTGAAAGAAAACCAAGTTTGGTCTTTTTTGACATCAATAACAACTCAAATTGTATGTTTTATTGTGCAATTACTTTTCTGTGCGATTACACTTACGATTTTCATCGTTTGGACGATAAAAACCAGCAAACAAATTCCAAAAAGGCCAGAAGAACCAAAGAACCAAGTTTGGCCTTTTCTGCCAATAACATCTAAAATTGTCTTCTTGTGTTATTACTTTTCTAAATGATCACACCTACGATTTTCGTCTTGTGGACGATAAAACCGCCAAACAAATCCCAAAAACATACACTGGCAGAGAAATCCAAGTTTGGTCTTTTCTGGCATGAATATCAGCTCAGATTGCGTGTCTTGTTGCTCTACTATTTTACTAAGCGATCACACTTACGATTTTCGTTTTGTGGATGATAAAACCAGCAAATAAATCCCAAAAAGATACATTGCCAGAAAAATCCAAGTCTGGCCTTTTCTGGCAAGAATAAGATCTGAAATGGCGCATCCTGTTGCTCTATTAGTTTTCTAAGTGATCACACTTACGGTTTTCATTTGTGAATGATAAACTGGCAAACAAATCCCAAAAAGATACACTGCCAGAGGAATCCAAGTTTAGTCTTTTCTGGCATGAATAACATCTCAAATTGTGCGTCTTGTAGCGGTATTACTTTTCTAAATGATCACACTTACGACTTTCGTCTTGTGGACAATAAAACCAGCAAACAAATCACAAAAATGTATTCTGTGAGAGAAAACCAAGTTTGGTCTTTTTTTGGCATCAATAACATCTCAAATTGTGTGTCTTCTTGTATTATTTCTTTTCTAAACAATCACACTTACGATTTTCATCTTGTTGACGATAAAACCGCCAAACAAATCCCAAAAACATACACTGGCAGAGGAGTCCAAGTCTGGTCTTTTCTGGCATGAATAACAGCTCAGATTGCGTGTCTTGTTGCTCTATTACGTTTCTAAGCAATCACACTTACGATTTTGGTCTTGTGGACGAAAAACCAGCAAACAAATCCCAAAAACATACACTTCCAGAGGAATCCAAGTCTGGCCTTTTCTGGCATGAATAACATCTCAAATTGCTCATTTTGTTGCGCTACAATTTAACTAAGTGACCACACTTACGATTTTCGTCTTGTGGGCTATAAACCTGCAAACAAATCCCAAAAACACACACTGTCAGCAGAATCAAAGGTTTGACTTTTCTGGCATGAAAAACACCTCAAATTGTATGTTGCGCTACTATTTTACTAAGCGATCACACTTGCGATTTTCATCTTGTGGATGATAAAACCAGCAAACAAATCCCATAAAGATACACTGCCAGAAAAATCCAAGTCTGGCCTTTTCTGGCAAGAATAAGATCTCAACTGGCGCATCCTGTTGCTCTATTACTTTTCTAAGTGATCACACTTACGATTTTCATTTCGTGGACGATAAACTGGCAAACAAATCCCAAAAAGATACACTGCCAGAGGAATCCAAGTTTAGTATTTTCTGGCATGAATAACATCTCAAATTGTGCATTTTGTTGCACTATTACTTTTCTAAGTAATCACACTTATGATTTTCGTCTTGGGGACAATAAACCAGCAACCAAATCCCAAAACAATACACTGCCATAGAAATCCAAGTTTGGCCTTTTCTGGCAAGAATAACATCTTAAATTGTGCGTCTTGTTGCACAATTACTTTTCTAAGTGATCACACTTACAATATTCCGTCTTGTGGACAATAAAACCAGCAAACAAATCCCAAAAACATACACTGTTAGAGAAATCCAAGCCAAACATCAAAAATACTTGAGTGTGTCTACACCATTTACATTTTCTTAAATTTAAAGACCTGCTATTATTATTAATGTTTGCAACTATGTCAGTACATACTACTATTTGTTAAACAGCCCCTAAGGCTCATAGTTGAGAGTCCTTGCTCAAATTGTCGTGTGCGTGCTCTTTCCCCCCACTGTGGGCTCAAAACTAGGTAGTGTTGAGTAATTAGCTCCATTTTTCAACAGAACGTGATAATTACTTTTGATAAATATTTGCATAATTGAACTACTAAGTGCCTCGTCCTTTTTTCAGTCCCTCTACCCAACCCTCCCTTCCAGTGTGCTGGAGGTTAATGCTGTTCACCAGCACACAACACTCCTCGAGGCTTCTAGAAAGCTATGCAATGCAAAAGGATAATAGCTGTTCTTTTGTTGCGTGCGGAAAGGTGTCATACATTAACAAGGTTACCATAAAAGCAGTGTATCACTATTACACAATAGGGAATTTATTATTAACTGTATACTTTTTCATATAAATATATAAGTGTGTATACATGTATATTCATAAACAAGCTCAGTGGCTTTCCACTAAGCCAAGAGTGCATAAAAGCAGAAGTCTGGCTCTATTAACTGGAAATCTCATGGAATAATATTTCAGTTGCTCAGGGGCTTAAAGAAGAGTGAATTAAAGAGATAGAGTAAAGGCAAGCTGAGAGGAAACCAAAACCAGTGTCTGTCTTCCTCCCCACACCTTTGTGATATCAATAATTCCTTATCTAAATGGATCCAGAGCCACCCGTAACAGCTTTTTGATTTTGTGTGAGACCATGCCAGGCCTCATAAATAAATATGAGGGGAGGTGGGGGAATTCTGGGATGCTGTAGTTTACCTCACGGTGCAGGAGACTCTCGCTAAAAGCCCTGGCACAGACTCAGTTTGAAGGGCACTGCCAACCAGTCACGGCACGGCACATCGGATACTAAAGCCCAGTGGCGTACGATAGACTTGTGAAATGAAGAGGCAGATTCCCTCTCTGGGTTTGGCTTTTTAAGTCTGATGTATATTAATAACTTCTATGTTTTAAACTGTAATGTTTATATATATTTTTTTTAAGTTTAAGCCATATAAACAACATTTACCTTGCAGTATTAACAGGAAACTAACACTAAGAACGCTTAAAAAGTACACATATATACATTTATTTATATTTATGTATGTGTTTATATATATATATATATATATATATATATATATATATTTTTTNACTAAGAACGCTTAAAAAGTACACATATATACATTTATTTATATTTATGTATGTGTTTATATATATATATATATATATATATATATATATATATATTTTTTTTTTTTTTTGATAAATATATTATGTAGAAATATTAAGTAGGTACAGTAATATTTTAAATATTTTAAAATATTTTATTAGAAGCATTTCCCTACCATAGTCAATTCCAGGGAAATTTGGGTAAAATAAAATAAAATTAAGTAAAATAAAATAAAATAAAATAAAATAAAATAAAATAAAATAAAATAAAATAAAACGAAATAAAATTACAATAAAATAAAAACTTGGGGGGGATAAATAATAATAATAATAATAATAATAATAACAATAAAATTATTAGTGTCTAAAATTAGTGTCTGCAGACAAAAAAATATTACAGACTTCATGATTGCTAGTGATCAAAGGCAGATGTCTGGGAGCCAATCATCTGGGTGAATTTAGTTAGATGACTTGTGTTTTTTTTTTCTATCTAAGACTAACTAAGAATGTTTATTTGCATGTCCTCTAAACACCTTTTTTGAGACAGTTTCCAAATCTGACACGCATGTTGATGTTTTCAGCCACCAATTCACATACAAATACACAGACGGAAACCTGGCTACTTACTTCTTATATTTTTTGACATCTGTGGTTTAATTTTGTATTGTCATAATTTTGTAAAGTTGTATTTTCTCACCCAAAAACACACTTTACTTTCCTCCGCAAAGAAGCATCCCTGCTAAAGCGCGATGAATGATGTTCATGAAAAACACTTGCACTGACCTGACACAGAGCATACAGAGATGCATTATTCTTGCACAACATTAGCGCAAGCCGCACCTAATCTACATATCCACACACTCTCACACAGAAACGATAATGGAGTGAACGAGAGACAAAAGGAGAAAGCCAGAGAATTGAGGGGACTTTTATTGTGACACAGAGGCAGATGGATTATTCTCCCGCCGCACTGAGCCCAACGAGCCGTGACGGGTCCATCTCCAGTTCCCGACACACAAAACAGCGACGTCTCAAATGCTTCTTACCTCGCAGCACGCACACACACAGCTGGAAAAAGAAAAAAAAAACCTAAACCTCCGCAAGCCAGTCGCGACCTGGCTAGAATTACGTAATGTTGCAGCCAATGCTGCTGTCGTTCGGCAGGGAGGGATGGGGATTGTGAAAGAGAGAGAGAGAAATGGGAGGCGGGAAGGCAGTGAAGCAAGAACTCAGACTGATCTATTAGAGCTAATAATTACAATAATAAAACTGTAAAGATGCAGTCATCACCCTAGAGGCGTCGGGTACAAGCGTAGCCCTCTCAAGGTCAGACGAGGGAGGGACGCTTTTTAACGGTTACCTGCTCAGACTCCGGCTGAGTGATTACAGGTTTGAATTGTCCTTCTTGTTCAAGGTCATTTCGCCAGAACTGGGAAGTTTTGTGACCTTGACCATACCCGAAATACTAAAACGCAACGGGATTTGCAATCTCCACAGTGTGAAGTATTAAAATATAAGATTTTCGGAAGAAACCCTCAGGCCATCCAAGATGTAGATGAGTTTGTTTCTTCATCAGAACATATTTGGAGAAATTTAGCATTAAATCACTTGTTCACCAATGGACACTTTGTAGTGAATGGGTGCCGTCAGAATGAACAGCAAGTTCAAACAGTGGATGAAAACATCACAATAGTGAGCAAGTGATGTAATCACTTCAGAGCAAATGCGTTTTGATGAAGAAACAAACTCATATAAAACTTAGATGGCTGGAGGGTTGGTACATTTTCATTTTTGAGGTAGGTTGTTCAACTGCCTGCTGTTCTTCAAGAAAATCCTTCAGGTCAAACAAATTCTTCGGTCTTTCAGCATTCTTTGTGTGTTTGAACCCTTTCCAACATTGAATGTGATTTTTAGATCCATCTTTTTACACTGAGGACAACTGAAGGACTCACTTGCAACTATTACAGAAGGTTCAAACACTAACTGATCTTCCAGAAAGGGGTGAAAACTTTTTGAATTCGATTATCAGGATAAATTTAACTTGTTTTGTCTTCTGGGAAACATGCGAGTATCTTCTGTAGCTTCTAAAGAGCAGTGCTACATGAAAAAAAATAGTATATTTAGGCAAAATAAGAACATCTTCATTCTGTTCAAAAGTTTACACCCCCTGCCTCTTAATGAATTGTTTTTCCATGTGGGGCATCAGTGAGTGTTTGAACCTTCTGTAATAGTTACGTTTGAGTCCCTCAGTTGTCCTCAGTGTGAAAAGATGGATCTCAAAATCATACAGTCATTGTTGGAAAGGGTTTAAATACACAAAAATGCTGGAAAACAAAAAATTTGTGGGACCTAAACGATTTTTCTGTAGAATAGCGGGCAGTTTAACTGCTCAGGACAAAGAAGGGACTCATTAACAACATCACAAAACAAAAAAAAAACAGCTGTGGATCATTCAGGTATTAAGAATCAAGCTTATGTAAACTTTTGAATGGGGTCATTTTTATAAATTGAACTATTATTTTCTCTCGTAGACTATATGAAGCGTCTTTTATGTGAAATATCTTGTTCAGGTCAGTACTAAATAAAAAATAACATGCATTTTGTATGATCCCTCTTATTTTGATAAAACAATAAAAACATTTTGCAGATTCTGCAAGGTTTATATAAACTTTTGACCTCAACTGTATTTCAGTAAGAGACATTATGTATGTTATATTAAGCCATACAAGCCTTAATATCTTTCTATTGTACAAAATGTTCTTTATATTGGAAAAAAAAGGTTCTTTAGATTAAAATGTTCCTCACACTAAGAAAAAAAAGGTTTTAAGTTAAGAACCATTCACTGAAAGGTTCTTTTAGAGAACCAAAAATGGTTCTTCAATGACATCATTGTGAAAACCCCCTTTTTTTGGAACCATTATTTTTAAGAGTGTTTTTAAAATCATATGTTCGAAAAGTAACAAATCACCTCTTCTCAAAGGCTTCATAATTTAAATGGCCTTGTTACTGTGTAATGTGAGAAAACAACTGGATACGAACACAAAACATTGGAACAGAAGCTGATAGATGATTTGATCAGGTCATCCGCAGAACAGAACAATTATATCCACCAAAATGCAAATGCCTGTCAAAACATTTCGGAGACGAAGCACTTTCAGGATGACTGCTCTGACGAGAAGCACAAAAGTGCTGACAGAAAAGGACGAGAGAGACCACAGCTTCTCTCATGTGACATTAACCCCGTCGACCCACAGTGACCTAGACAATTACTGAATAACAGCCCCTGTCTCTCACAAGGAGCAGCCTGCAATAATGACTTGAGAAAATGTGATTTGCATCATTAAATTGAAGATAAATTAATAAAATCAACATTTCCAGATTATTTCCAATTGAATATTCCAGTTTCTGAAACTGCTAACTTCCTTACCGCCCAGTTGATGCATCTACTTTCTCAGACAGGCAGAAAAACAAACCTCTTTTCCCAGGTCTTCTCGTATGACCTGCCTGATCTCCTCCATACTGCTCTGTGGCGCTCTGCTGTGCAGGATCTTCAGCGTGCTGGTGTACTCCTCAGGCAGGAGGTATTCCAGGGCTCCCAGGTGCTGCCCTACTTTAATGAAGGTGCCTCTGTTCGCACAACACAAGTCCAGGAGCCTCTCCGCCGAACGCCTGTGAACCTGAAGAAAGAGAAACATTTAAACAAAGGCAATTCATAATTAAGCCAATGAATATACTGATCATTTCTATTTTTAAAAAAAAGCTGTGCTTTTATACTTTCTATTCAGCAAAGAATCCTGAAAAGATTCCACAAAAATATTTAGCACAACTGTTTTCAACATTTCTAAAATAAATGTCTCTTGAGCAAATCAACATATTAGAATGATTTCTGAAAGATCATGTGACACTGAAAACTAGAGTAACAGCTGCTAAAAATTGTGCTTTTCAGGAGGAAATTACATTTTTAAATATTTAAATATATTTTTAAATAATAAAAAAAAATTTTAGTTTGCAAGAAAATCCAGAAAAGACAACAAACACTGTTAATTATTAGCATATTAATCTGGTATTAATTATCAAAGATGACATAAAAAACAATATAAAAGAAGCACATTTTGCTTGTGTGGTCTGCATTATTGCTACACACACACACATACATAATACACACTGGGTTCCCTCCCCGTCATCTCATTTGTCTTAAATGCTGTTTAAATGGGACGCCAGTTTTACGGGGGTCTTTGTGCTGTCCCGTCCCAACACCAGCTGGTGGAGTTGATAGTACTCTTGGAGGGACGTCCCTTTGGGACCAGAGCAAATAAACTGCCGTGAAATGAGCTCTCTTAACCCTCTCACCCTGACAAAAGACAGTCTTTTGTGCTCCAAATGGGGCCGCATATGAGGCCGGCCGTCCGATTCAAATCATCCCTCAAAAGACAAAGTCCACATGCACCTAATTATACTGGGTGGGGAGTCTATATGTGTGTGTCGTCGTGTGTGTGCAAGAATTAAACTGGGCCGCAACGATCCGGAACAACGTTCAGCATTTTGATTCAAAAAAGAAATACAAATATTGGTAGTCTTGTCGATGAATTCCATTTCCTATATGATCCAGTTTGACCTAATACACAGATTTGTCTCCAAATTCATTCCCTGAAAAAAAAACTTTAAAAGTTCATCACATTAAGCATTATGTTTCCCTTTAGGCAGCAGCAGACATTCATAGAAAAGAACAGCAGTGTTCTCTAGAGCAGAGTTTTTCAAACTTCTTGATGCCAAGGTGTCATACTAAGGACAACTGAGGGACTCATATGCAACTATTACATAAGTTTCAAATGCTCACTGATGCTCCAGAAGGAAAAACGATGCATTAAGAGCCGGGTTGTAAACCTCTGAACAGAATGAAGATGTTTACTTTTTTTCATTTTGCCAAAATATCCTATTTTTTGTTTTATTTGGTACTGCCCTTCAGAAGCTACAAGTAGACAAAGTAAGTACAATTTACCCTGATCTTCGATTTCAAAAGTTTTCACCCCCCGGCTCTTAATGCATCCTGTTTCCGTCTGGGGCATCAGTGAGCGTTTGAACCTTCTGTAATAGTGGCATATGAGTCTCTCAGTTGTTCTCAGTGTGAAAATATTGATCTCAAAATCATACAGTCATTGTTGGAAAGGGTTCAAATACACAAAAATGCTGAAAAACCAAAGAATTTGTGGGACCAGAAGGATTTTTCTGAAGGACACCGGGCACTTTAACTGTTCAAACAAAGGACTTATGAACAACTATCACTAAACAAAAAAACACTGTGGATCATTCAGGTAACAACACAGTATTAAAAATCAAGGGTATGTAAACTTTTGCACAGGGTCATTTTTTTAAATTCAACTATTATTTTCTCTTGTGGACTATAAGTAAATATCTTTTAAGTGAAATATCTTATTCAGGTCAGTACTGAATAGAAAATAACATGCATTTTGTATGCTCCCTCTTATTTTGATAAAATAATTTTGCAGATTCTGAAAGGTGTATGTAAACTTCTGATTTCAACTGTATTTGATCAAAAATAAAGTAAAAACAACAATACTGTGAAATATTACAACTGAATTTTGTTTTTAAAGTTTTCTATTTTAATGTATTATAAAATGCAATTTATTCATGTGATGCAAAGCAAAATACAAAGCAGAACACACTATTTTTATATTAAATAAATATATATTTTATTGTTTAGAAATACTCTTAGAAAAATTACAGACTACTATCTTTTCGCCCCTGTTATTTTTATGTGTGTAAGAGTGAAACACTTATTTAATTAATTAATTTTATTATTATTATTATTATTATTAACTTTCTGACAGCCCTAAAAAAAAAAAAAGACTTCGGGTAAAACGACCCCAGACTAAACACCCCCAAGTGCAACCAAATGCACTTTTTTATAAGTTGTGCACAGTCACAGTTACAGGACAGTCAAAAATCCAAACAATTTCACTAGACCTAGGGCTGTCAAACGATTAATCGTGATTAATCGCATACAAAATAAAAGTTTGAGTTTGCCTAATACATGTGTGTGTACTGTGTGTAATTATTATGTATATACACTGTTAGAAATTGCTGTAGATTTAGCAGCACAGTACTGTGAAAACCTACAGTACAATACCACATTTATATATCACAATAAAATACTGTAATTTATATTGCATTCTGGGTAATTTTGACTTGGCGGGAATATTTTACAGTATATTTTAGTGTTGCTGTAACCTTGCTGTAGCCTGTAATAGGCCAGACAATAATACAGGACTGCTGTCAGGGTTAAAGGTTCATGAAACCTGGCTGTGGAGTAGATTGAAAGGCCATGGGTAGCGCCAATCGCCAAAGCCTCACCACGCCCCCCACATATTAGCGTTATTAGGAGCTTCTCCATAAATTCCATATTACCATTAGAGATTAAAACGTCACATTTGAATTTGGTTTACCATTCAAATGCATTTATTTAGCATTTTACTTTTGAAGGACAGTGTGCAAATTTATCAGGTGATCGCTGCACCTAATGTCCGCATTCACCTCTCTTCACTTCGTTCTGGCATAATCTGGAAATAGCCTACGCAATTTCGATACTGCAATTTCTTATCTTCGATAAGTAAAAATGAAAACTTTTTTACTTCCAAAAAAAAAAACACCATTGTAGTTGGTCAAATCCCCAGCTAGGTTATTTTAGTAAAGCTGATGATGGAG
>JAHKKF010537354.1:1193-19186 GCA_019740295.1 Labeo calbasu
ATAGACTGTAGCTTGTTGATCTCTTGCCTACATAGAAAATAGCTGAACGGGTGTTTGACTTCCCTTAAAAGGAAATTTTGCTGCCTTCAAGGCTTTCTGGGAAGCTCGTAATGGAAAGCTGAGAATTATTAAGACATGACAGCCACTCAAGTGATTTTGGTAGAAATACAGTGATGTGCTCATCAGGCGTGTTTTATTCTGTCTTTTTTACTTACATTCAAACAGTGGATGCCTTTTAACAAAATGCAACAAAATGAACAGCAAATATATAGATATTTTATTTATGTATATTATGATTATTGTGCTCATGCTTCCACAGAGACTCATGCAAAATGTACTTTTGCTTTCTCATGAATGGCTACATGAGTATTACTTACTTTCTAACAACACACAAAATGTGCACAAAAAAAAGAAAAAAAACATTTTGAAGTTGTGAATAAAACAAAGATTATTGGCATGTCTTACAAGAAAATAGCCTTTCTCACTTCAAAGTTCATGATTAATTCAGTGTGTTACTTGCTATTTCTTTGTAATTAATTGTGAAATTTGCTAGCAGTTTCTGAATAAAATTGTTTCTACGTCATTTTCAGTGTAAATTGTATGGTCAAAATGCAGTTAAACCTTAACACTTGGGGGAAGCAGGAGTAAGCAGTCTGAAGCATGGATCTATATACAGAGAGCTTAATAGGAAGACTAAAAGGAACAAACAATGAAGAACAGGGAACAAGGAACAAAAAATGAGCAGAACAGCACCATTACATTCTACAACTGACAAGGAACAAATGAAACACTAGGGCTATATATAGTACACAAGGAAGAACAAAAGGAACAATTAGTAACTATGGCTATAAACAAGGCACCCCCCCCCCACCACCACCACCACCACCACCTAGGGAGAGGATACAAAACACTCAAAAACAAAAGTGAACAAAACAGAAAACACACAACAAAATGTCCAAGAGGGTGGTGGAGTGGAGGACGGCCTGGAGACTTTGATGGAGCAAGTGACCAGGGTGGAGCAGGCAGAGCAGGAGATTAGGGTGGAGCAGGAGACCAGGGCGGAGCCGGCAGATCAGACGGCTAGGGCTGAGCTGGATACTAGGGTGGAGACCAGCGCAGAACAGTCACAGAGAGGTTAGTAATGGCCTCTTTGACTGTGACAGGACACCCAGAGAGCTCAGGGATAGCCTTCTTGGTTGTGACGTGGCAGGCAGGGAGTTCAGAAACTGCACTGAGGACAACTGTACTGACATTGGAAGAGGATCCACCACACTGGACGCCAGTCTCGTCCAGTGGCCAAATTGGTGCAGGCCAATAACATCAGTGGCACCAGAGTGTGCTTCACAAACTCTATCAAAGGAAAGTTGTGTTCTAAGTGGTAACATTAAGTCCAGAACAGTAGAAAAATTATCAAAGTATTATCTGGGAAATGAGTGTAATGAGCCAAGTCTAAAAACTCACAGGTGTTGTCCTTGACAGAGTGCCTGCCCTGGAGCAGAAGAATGAGGCGAAACCCTGCTAGATCCATAAAAGATCAGTTGTTCAGTAATGTGAGGAAGCAGGAGTAAGCAGGTTGAGGCATGAATCTACCTGCAGCGTTTTTAATGGGAAGCTTAAAGGAACAAGCAACAAAAAAACACAAGGAACAAGGAACAAAACATGAGCAGATTTAACAAGGAACAAGTGAAAGACTAGGGCTATATATACAAGAAAAGAAAATAGGACCAATGAGTAATTATGGCAACAAAAAAGATTGGGGTGTGGTCAATAATAGCCAGCTGAACCAGTGAGGGTAACTACAGAGACAAACAGCCAAGTTCCAAAGCCTTTCAATCCATAAGAGAGTTGGGAACGATAACATTTGCTTCTCAGTGACCAGTAAGAAAATTCCACTCCTTGTGCACCTACTTGTCTGAAGCCTAGGAAGGCCTTACATGGCTGACACCATGATATCACAGTTCATAAATGGGCTGAACAACAATAATTAATGCAGCCTCCCAAGTAAGTTCAAGGTCTGAAGTTACCACACTGTATAAGCATCTGATTTGGCCTCTGAAACTGTGTGATATTACCTCAACAACAGTCCTGAAAATGGACAGAAAAGTAAACAGCTACATCAAGAAATGGCTTGGCCTCATCCGTAGTCTTTCCAACGTGGCACTGTTTGGGAAAAACATCTTAGAACTCCCACTGAAATCTATCTGTCTAGGCTGCAAGTAGGAGAAGGTGAGGCTGCTATTTGAGTAAAAAAAAAAATTGCCTAAACAGCTCATAAAAAGCCCAAGCCCAAATCCGCAAAGGACACAAGTGGAATCTGATGCAGACAGCAGAACAGGCCGTCAGCCAGCTAAAATATAAGGACATTGTTGAGTTTCCCCAGCCAGGAAGATCAGGGCTTGGATGGAGATCTGCACCCAAAATGTGGTCCAAAGCATCCACAAAGGAAGACCTGGTGATCACTGGAGTCTCGAAGATGGAGGAAGAATGATACAAGCCGTGTGTCTACACCAGCAAGGCAGATGGACAACCTGGGAAGCTATCAACAGGAACATCACACGGGCCGAGATATGGAAGACGCCCCAGGCAAGGCTTAGCTTTCTCGTAAGAGTCACGTATGATATTTTTCCCAGCCCCCAGAACCTACACTTGTGGTACGGATCAGAAGAGAACTGTCATCTCTGCTCCTCCCAGAATCCAAACCTCCAGCACATCTTCTCAGCACTGATTTAAGGCTCGCTAAAGATGACACTATGACCAAGTCCCGCACAAGCTTGCGGAAGTCCTGGAGATGCGCAGGCTGGACACAAACAGGGCCCATTCAGTAACATCCCAACAGTGGATCCACTTCATCAGGCAAGGGGAAGAGGGCCAAAGCAGCAGCCTTAAGGTGCGGTCTCTCGTCACTGGGAGGGGAGTGGAGCATGGCAACTGACCTTGACTGCCAACTGATCTTACCAGTTGAGATCACTGCAACCTCCTTACGGCTTGACATCGTCCTCTGGTCCATCCCTACTAAAACAGTCATCATGGTTGAAGTGACCATCCCATGGGATGAAGGGCTGAAAGCTGCTTTTAAGAGGAAGAAGGAGAGGTACACAAAGCTGGCTCTCAAGCTGGGGGGAAGACTCTTACCTTTCTGGTAGAAATCAACTCCTGAAATCTCTGCCCTCCACCAGCCGTGAACAAAAGAGAGCACTCAAAAATCTGGCAGAGGAAGCAGAAAGAGGTGAGTTTCTAGCTTTTACTCCGCAGAAGGGACAGAATATGGGGCAAGCAGGGATCCTAGGACCGGCTTCGGGGGCTGGCAGGATAGGGAGGCGTCCCTGCCACTGGTCCACCACCTCGAGGTGTTCTAGGATTGAAGGTGCGAAACATCAGTAAAAGGTGGCTCCCAGATGATGAGGCCACAGCAGGTCCAACAGCACTGGCGGAGGTGCTTCTAGCAGAGATGCCCAACAGGTAGGCATACCTGTGCTGACAACATTGAAGGAAGTATTTGGCTACAATCAGTCTCATGTATTCCCTCTTTCTTCCTAAGGGACTTCAGGTCTGGCCTTTTGAGATGCAAGTTTTGAGGATGACACTAGACCAGGGGTGTCCAAACTCGGCCCTGGAGGGTCAGTGTCCTGCAGAGTTTAGCTNTGCCCAACAGGTAGGCATACCTGTGCTGACAACATTGAAGGAAGTATTTGGCTACAATCAGTCTCATGTATTCCCTCTTTCTTCCTAAGGGACTTCAGATCTGGCCTTTTGAGATGCAAGTTTTGAGGATGACACTAGACCAGGGGTGTCCAAACTCGGCCCTGGAGGGTCAGTGTCCTGCAGAGTTTAGCTCCAACCCCAATTAGACAAACCTGAACCAGCTAATCAAGCTCTTACTAGGCATGCTAGAAACTTCCAGGTAGGTGTGTTGAGGCAAGTTGGAGCTAAACTCTGCAGGACATCGGTCCTCCAGGGCCGAGTTTGGGCACACCTGGTAATTGGGAAATTGAATTAATAGCTGACTGGATGACTAATGCAGATGCCAATATCAGAGTGTCTAGATATTAGGTAAAAGATCATTTTTACCAATATGTATATGCACTTGAAGAATTACATTTACAGTATAGTGAACTTTACTTTCACTTCCAGAGAGCTTGTCTTTTACGCAAAGGTGCAATGCTGCTTTAGAATCTGTCCAAAATTACGTATCTTAAAAGGCACAATAACTATGCCAACTATGTTTTGGAACAGCCCATGATGCCTTTACACTAGTATCTGGTCTCGACTATTTATGAAAACATAATGCTTTGGGATTGAGATCATTATTTGCTATTTTCACACAACAGTCAGCAGAAGACAAATAAATGGGTCATAAGACACTGAAACATACCCAGCATGCTCTTTGTATCTCTTTACAAGAATAATACAAATGTTAAGTAAACTTCCCAGACATAGCTGCATTTTGTTTGTTTTTTACTTACTTTCCCAGGAGTGTGTCTAATAAACAGCCTTGTGACATTAAGTTGTATGTAAATAATAACAAAAATTGCAGTTTTATTAATGAATGAGTATGGTTATTTACAAGCATGTATATCATGCCATGATATACTGCATGTCTGAAGGGAAAAGACATGAAATGTCAGTGTATTATATAACTATTAATCATCTTTCATATTAAAGGAATACTTCACCCAAAAATTTGATGTGAAAAATGAATCATTTATGCCTGTTCAAACCCATATGATGTTATTTCCTTCTCTGTGACGTAAAAGGATGATTTTTTTTCAATCTGTCTGTAGAGGTTTGTTGGTTGGCTGAGCATTAAAGACTGAGAGATCTTGAAGATACAGTAGAGTTCCGCCACAAGCCTTCTTGTAGGACTTGATTCTAATGCATTCGATGTGGCTTTTAAAGAACCACAATTACAGCTCCAAAACTGCAAACCACTTCTCTCTTTTAAATTCAATTCAATATAGTTTGTGCTCTGGAAACAAAAAATAGCATGCCTCTGAAGTGTGGAATTGTCTGTAAATGGTGGTTTGGTAAACAATGCTGCTGACACAGCCTCACTCGAGCACATGGAAGCAAATCCTAGATAATCTGGAGCCTCCATTAATCATGTTACTGCGTCAGGAACTGAAAATTACACTATGTTATATAACAATTTAAACTTCAAAAACAACTTTTTTGGCTGTATTTTATGCCATCTGCTAAATTTTATTAAACTGCTTTAAAAGGAACTTAGAGTAGAATTGAGCACCATTAATAACCCCCTAATGTGTTGTGGTGCCACTCTCAGTGTGCTTTCTTTCTTTATGCACGACTCTTTGTCCAGAGTTACTGACCAGTTCTCACCTTGCTTTCACCAGTAAACACTTGTGTTTGTATGCCTGTGTGTGGTCAGGATTCCAAAGGTCAGCGTATCCTTTGCTCATTAACGGTGTTAACTAGGGCAAGCAACACCATTACCTTTGCTCATACTTAGGGTTAGAGATTTGAACAAAACCCTAACCTTAAGATTTGAACTCAGGCACTAACTAATCCTACATGTGGTTTGAGGAGTAGAGCATGCTAACTACTTTCCTAAGTGAACCGACATGAGATTTTTTTGTGGTTCCACACTGTGCCTGCAGTACCCAGAATATCCTACAATAACAACTGCATAACAAAGTGCTAAAATGCACTGAGAACACCCTATAGCAACCTCTTCAAACCCAAAATGTTTTTTATTTGTTTTGTTTTTTTTGTTTGTTTGTTTTTTGTTTTTTGCAAAATGCTATTACATTGCTTTTTGCATGTTTGTGGCACTCTTAAAGTTAAACATCCAGTGAGAAATTAACTTTTTTTTTTTTAAATTTTCAAGTTTTCTATGCACATGAGCCTGGCAACATTACATAACGCTGGTTCTTGCACGAATTGTGGAATTTCGGAACTGAAATGTTACCAAACCCTAACCTTAAATGTAACCATTAGTGTGAGCAAAAGAAAATGTTAGATATAATGCACTTGCTAAACCAAGCCAGGCATTTTAGATGCAGTGTTGCCAAATCCATGGTTTTCCCATGGAATTGGGCTACTTTAAATCTGTTGCCATGTGTTGTTTTTGATGTCCGCAGGTTGAATCGACCCCAATAGCATCATATTTAGCCCCTGAAATGCGAATTTACCAGGGGAACCCTGACAAAAAAACGTGTATTTTATAGTTAGATGTGAGATGTGAGTTAGATGTGTTCCTAGGTCAACATATTTTGTTGACCCTGGAACAACATTTAAATCCAAAAATTTTGTCTTGACCAAATCCCTACAACTAAACCTAACCTTAACCATGAGTAATCTCTAAAATCAGAGGAAATGATAGATTAATGACAAACACCAAAGACTGATTAAAAGCCTAAACTTCACAAAAACTATAAACTGGTTCTTCAAATCTGATTGGTTAATCACGATGTTGTTCCAGGGTCAACAAGGATGTTGATCCAGGAACATGTCCCACTTGGTAAAATCAGGTTCTGTGGAAGCCCCCCTCAAAATGCGATTGGGCTAGCTTTGGGCTAGTTTTGAGTAGCAATAGGACGGGTGTTGTTGTGAAAATCTGTTTGCATGTACAGTATGAGACTTTGAACTGTTCTGTTTGCTCTGCAATGCATGTGCACTGCTATAACAGGTGCGCAACAAGCAAGTTTACTGCATTAGAAAAGACACACATATAGAACTGGCTAAAATGTTAAAATGTTTTCATTTACAAATCATGCACTATGATTCGTTTTTTGAGATCACAGCATACACTCTAAAAACAATTTGTTGAGTCAACTTAAAATAATTTGTAATCTGGCTGCCTTAAAATTTTAAGTTCAGTCAACTCAAAAAAGTTTATTTTACTTGAAATGTTAAATTATACTATATTTGAGTTGAATCAACTTAAAATTTTAAGGCAGCTGGGTTACTTACCCATCTGTTAAGTTTAGCAAACACAAATATCTAAGTTGTTACTTAGTACAACTTTACATTTCAAGTTGACTAAACTTAATTTAGTTGACTGAACTTAAAATTTTAAGGCAGTAGGGTAACAAAATCTTTTAAGCTGACTCAACAAATTGTGTTTTTTATTTTTTACAGTGTAGTATTGTGCAAGGAACCACATGAAAATAAGCCTTTATTAACTCTTTCCCCACCAGCATTTAAAAAAAAAAAAAAAGTTACCAGCCACAAGACTTTCATGGCCACCAAAATATTTTGTTGTATGAATGTCTGAACATACAATATGTCAACAAAAATAAATTATCATTTATTATCATCATCATTGTGGCTAACTTTCATAAAAAAAAGCAACATTTTGAACAAAAAGCTGAGAAAATCAAATCGTTTTTATCAAAGACTAAGTCTGGATTGTGTCCGGATGTGTATATTTAAAGTACATCTTATGTTTCATCTTACAAACTGGTCATTTGAAGGGACAAAGTATTACTAAATATTTGGTAAAATGCATCCCTGACATTTTCTTATGTCAGCATTGTTTGACATCAAGGAAAAAATGACAATTATTGTCAAGGCAGTTCTGGTGACATTATCACGTGGCTTTCTCCAGCTCTGAATGCGATGACTACGTACTGTGCATTTTCTGAAGTAATTCTATATATGTAAAGTATAAAATGTGTGTGTATGTGAATCTGTAAAGTTTAAGGTTCATATAAACATACAAACTTTTAGAATCTAAAATTAGATTAGTAATTTAATTACATACCAACATACCAATTGGTGTTTTGTTTCAGCTTGTTTTTATTGGTGTTTGTTCAGCTGGAATCTGCAGTGAATTGATTATGTAAGTATGAGTAGGTTTTAGAGTTTTGTAAAAATGTAGGTAGAGGCACATTTATCCAATGAGCCTGGGTAGGAAAATGTAATTGGACAAACCTAAACACTTCCCTGATTTGTCTAAACCAGTTCATTAGAGCTTTGGGTGTTTCATATAAATTTGCTGCCTGTTGTCGGACAGCAGTGCCAACAGGACAGGAGTAAAACCCCAGGGTTCAGCCCTATTTATGTACTGTCATAATACTTGACGGCAATAAAACTCTTCACCATAGCTCCTAGCACAGCTGTTTATGGTGCGAAAAAGGCAAATCTGCTGATAAAAGTCAGATAAAAGTCACGAGTGTCAGGAGTGTCAAAATGTCAGGGAAGAAAAACATGTTTACTTTGGAAAGACGTCTCTTACATAAGAGCTGCTCGGTGTCGTACTCTCCCTTCTGTTGTGTAAGCAGTCCCCGCAGAATAGTGCTTTTCTTGAAGTAATTAGGAGGTTCACATTATCTGGGTCCACCCTGAGCCCCTCTGGATGACCAACAGCTCCCCTCCCCCTGCCCGCTGACCTCCGCTAGGTCTGAATCCTCCCCAGACCTCCACGGGGGCCTGGAGTGATGTTTAAGGGTCTGGTGAAGCAATTCAGCGGCACCGATTGGTTTGGATTTATCTGTGGATGGGGATGTAGCCAACACATAAACACCATCTATCACAATCGGCATGTGCTCCAACAACACCCGCATTCTGTGATACACAGACAGATTCACAAACTAAACAGGTGTATAAATACAAAAAAAAAAGATCTATTGCTCAGGATTACTGCAGAAACAGTTCTTTGTAGTTCACGCCAAGGGCTCAAGGTTTGGCAGTTCAGCATGATGCAACAATTATGCTGCCAGATGCATCTTTTTCCAAGTAGTGTTCACACCTTGAAAAGTCAGCATGAATAACCTGTGTAAATGCAAATGATTGCTCTTATATACTGTCATATAATAACAATTGACAGAATATATGATTTGAGCAAACGAACATGCAAATATGAATGTACTCTCCTCTTAAATACAGTAGTGTAACTAACTATACATTTTCTAACAGGTTGCTGGATTGTAGTTTTACTTGTGGAAAAAAGTGCTTAACAGTATTGAATGTACACTTGCAGTGCTTCAAATCTTAAAAGTACATTTAAAAAACTGTACCCGCAGATAATGTAATGGTAACACTTTACATTAAGGTTTTTAAGGGTGTTCATAAATGACTAATAACGCATTTACAAATGCTTTATAAATCATTGCTTGCTAACCGGTTATAAATGTGTGAATAAAAAGGGTGATTTCAGTGCAATACCTGCCAAATTGTGAGCCATTTTAACTCACATGTTATGATTCAGGAATCTATTTTGAGTGAAATAAGTATGCATAAATATATTTATTAAGCATTTATAACATGTGAGTTAACAGTGGCTCACTGTTTAAGAGGTATCGCATTAAAATCACTCTTTTTATTAATTAACTATTTATCAATGTTTTATAATGCATTTGTAAATTAGTCATTTATGAGCACGTTGAAAGGGAGTGTAAAGTGTAAAGCCTTAATGTCAAATTAAAAGTTTTACTTAAAGCACATTTAAAAATGTTTTGTTTTAATACATTGCTTGATTTCAAGAATTACACAAATTTTGATGTGTTGACTAATATACTAAAGCACATTCAATATTACATTTTATATTTTAAATGTACTAAATTCTAACTTAACTTGGAAAGTTAAAATGCCCTATCCAAAGTTAATTTTTTATTACATTTTTATAATTCATGAACGAAAACATTTTATAATACGATTTTGATGTACAATTCCCATGGTAATGCAGTGTCTGATTTTAAAATGGTTTTCAAAGCATGAATTTTGAGATTTTAAGTTTTCAGTTGATATATAATTTCTTAAGATTTCTATCGCATGTTAGGGAAAAAGGCAACAAAGAAAATCTTTTTGTGACAAAGGTCAGAACTCCTGTTATGATGTAGATTTTTGAGGTGCACTCTTGTCATAAATTAATCTATTATTTTTACATAATTTGTAACACAAAAGTGGTAAAATATCTAGTTAGGAGTCTTAGACAGTCCCAACGATATATAGTTTGTCATGATTAGAATTTATTTGTAATATGGTGAAGTAAACTTAGGCATCCCACAGAGGGGACGGTGACAGTTAAAGGGTTAATGAATACAAATACGAAATTTAAAGTGTTTTAATGTTTTATTAAACACATGACATACAAGTTTCAATAGAAATGACGTTAAAATGTATTTTAGTTTATCATAAATACCTGTCAGTACATTCAGCAGTACACTTTAACCATCTTTCAAAGACAACAGAATTAGAGATTACATATAAAGTTACTTAAGTCCAGCTTCAGAGGGTCAAAAACACTCTAAATTTCAACTTGTTGCATTTAATATAAATGTAAACTACTGCACTGTCATTTAATTTAAATGGTATGCAAAGTGTCCAAAAACATTGCATTTAGTTAATACTTAAGTATGTTCTTTTAAAGCATATTATTTAAGTACACACAAACACACACACGAACGTTTTAACTACTGTTAATCATGAGTAGCTTGGCAAACCACAGCTTTCAAGTTCTGCTTCCCCAGCACTTTCTAGTAAGCTGCAGAATCTTGCTGAAGAGTTGTGATGGAGGGATGTGTGCGTGTTTGTGGCCATTTTGTCAGGATGTACATGGCTGTGAATTACATGTGTTCTTGACGTGCAGCATGACTGTGCAAATGTTCCAGTTCATTTCAACACTCCTGCACACGTTCACTCACTTCTGCCAGACTTATTTTTAGACTGTTACATGTAAGAACACACTCTAAGAAAAGTCTGTGAAAACAGACCTCAGTGAACTCTGAATGACTAATATGAAAGAATTTTCCCTATTAATTTTCACAGGTTTTCCCTGTGTTACGCATTGCATTGTGTTTTCAAGTTAAAGGAAATGTCTGTAAGCTTAACACATGATGATATGGCAGAAAATTACCACTGCAATTTCCATTTCTGTACCATACAGTACTACTTCAGTGGTAAAACCAGCACACATGCTAATAAATACAAATATTATTTAAAATAGTGGTGTTGCTTCAGGATTTTACATTAAACATCAAGCGGTAACTCTCCATAATAACATAATTATGTAAAAAGTAATCAAAATGGCAATAGAAATGTATTACTATTACCATGAACTGCACATGCAATATTTAATATTTCATTTGTAATTATGTAGATGTAATAGGCAGCCACTGTTACACATATGTAACAGACCGAGGTTGTTACACAGCTACATATGTAACCAAAAGACTGTTGTGTTGCACACTTTATAAAACGTAATTAAAAATGTAAGTACACAGACATAAGCTACTTAAAATAAAATGTACCAAGACTGTACTTCAGTGTACTTCATGTGTATCTATACTGTACACCTTATCCAGCTGCAACTTTTTGTTTGATTTAACCCACCAGTACACAGCTGAAATACATGTAATACCTTTCTAGTTACATTAAAATTACAGAATATTACACAGGCAATACTTAAAATAAAGTGTATCAAGATTGTACTTAAGTGTACAAGTAGCTGTGTAACAGACTCGGCCTGTTACATACGTGTAACATCTACATAACTACAAACTGTAATTACAGACTGTTCCATAACTTAGTTACGTGGTAAGTACATTTTGTTTAATGTAAGTACAACGGGTACTACTAGGTACTTAATTAGGTGATTACTCTATATTATGGACACCTTTAAATAAAGTGTTACCTTACTTTCTTACTCTGTACTCTATACAGTATTACTCTGAGAAAAAGAGGCCAACTATAACAAATCAAAAAGATTCTCATTGCCCTCCAAAAGCAATCATTTCCAGCACTTTAAAGCTCATTTAAGTTAATCAGTCATCCTGCTGTTTTACCGTAAGACATACTCCTATCCGTCCACCTAAGGACCGGCTTATTCCACATCAGAGGTGAAAACCGAATCAAGACTATCAGAGAGTATATGCGTCATGGTCCATGACCCGCACACTCACTACTATTTCAAAACAATAAAATCTGCTGAGAATAGGTGTTACTTATTATTGTAAGCCGTTTTAATTGATTTTTTATTAAGAGAGACACTTGAGACACATCTTAGGGATGATTAATGGGATGGATGTTCTGTGGTGCGTAATGGGCATCAGTTTTCCTAGCATGTGCTTATTTGATCTGCCATAGAGAAGAAGTTGTGTATGCCAAGAGACAATACGTAAATTACGCTCATTTGTCTTGAATTGGAAAACGCTCAAGTTGCGCGTCACTGCTTTATTGGTGGCCTCAGCACAGGACAAAAAATAAGCAGAGGGAGTCTTGGTTTCTGTTTGACCACAAATCTTGAACAGGCATGTAGTCACCATCTGCGTTCATGATAAAATAGAAATAAGGCAGAGAAAGTACTGATGTTTCATAGGGGAAAGCATGACTTTGCATTTGTCAGCGAGAGTCTGGGTAATTTCTCAGATTTTGCAACTGGTCAGTTAATAATTGTGAATAAATATGACTAAAGTGATTAATCTGACAGATTCTGTCAAACAGCATGAGATGTGTCAGTGGGTAAACGGTGTCACCTAAAAAAACATTTAAAGGAAAAATCTGTCATCATTTAGTCAGCACATGCCTTTCTAAACCTGTATGACTTCTGTGGAAAACTTATGGAAAAGATGGCATGTCTTTCCCCAACTCCTCCGCACAAACACGTGGTGGAGCGTGGTTTTAGTGTAACGTGAGGATGTCATTTGAGCCAGCCTGTTTGAATCTCTCTAGCCCTGTAAAGATACAGACACAGGAGACTGATGCTGCTCTTGGGAGCTGCTGTCCTATAAGCGTCCCTATAAACCTCTTTATTTTACAGCTCGCAGTGTCTTCATGACAGATTTGTCCCTTTATACATAGAGGCACAATATTTAACTAGGAAACCGGGACTAGTTGTCACATGGAGAAACGTGAGATGAGTATGACTATATCGCATAGGTTGGTTTCAAAATTCTGCTTATGCTTAATTTAGCCTATAAGTATAAATCATTATGTGGTAATTTTATAAAACGTGAACTTTTCTGTTGGCCAAAAGAATGATATTTGTTTGATATTTGACAATGTATATTACATATGTATATTACATTTCTAGTGAGAACAGGTCTTGTTAAAAAGCTGTTTAGTTTGTAGTTCTAAAACCCAGAAGAGAATCTGCATTTTCACTAGGGTCCCTCTGAAATTTAAAATGGGTTTGTAGAATGGCAGTGTTTCATTTATGAGTAAAACAGAGTCTGGTTTGTGATACTTGCAGAGTTATTCAAGAATTGTTCAGCGACATAAATTACACAGTCAGACCTGAAACATGAATCCACTTCAAGTGACTCAGAATCCAGTTCTAAATGTTTAATCTGTTGGTAATCCTTGGAAAAACTCTCATCAGGATGAAGAGACATTTTTTAAAGATGGAGAGTTTTGACTCCTACCAAAAATTAAACATGACATTTATGTGGATCTACTTCCAGATATGATGCCACAACATGATGAAAATATTTTTATCATTAATAAACATAAAGGAAGTGAAAGCTTTATGCAACTGTGTGGAAATACCCTTGGTGTGACGTGCTAAAATCCTCAGATCATCAGATGCCCATTGTCCACAAAATGATATGATTCTTTAGGGTCTTAATGAAAAGTCTATAACATACTTTGGTTAAAAATTCTCAATGTTAGTGTAAAACAACACCCTTTTTACCTTGTCAAAAACAACTCTGCTCACAGTGAGCCGTTTCGGTGCATGCCCCTTTAAATGCTAATGAGCCCTGCTCACCCCGCCCCTCTCTACAGTGGTGTGACGAGCGGTCAGAGATTTTTTTACTACAGGGAGATATGAGGGTCTGCATTACTTACTATTGGAGAGAACATAACGGCTAACTTGGATCACGTGTTCCTTAATAACCCACATTACAGCCTTGATGTAATTGAATTTCAGTTCTGCGACACTCAGTCGCCGTTTAAACTTTTTGTAAATTGTTGTTCTGGAAGTGGAGTTCTCCTTTAACAGATAGGCTGTCGATTCATTAAATGATAAGCTTTTTCTGGCTAATGGTTGCAGACCTGCCTTCTAGTGGTTTTGGAGCGGTTCTCTTTGAAGCCCAAAGTATACTTCACTTTTTACTTTTTTTACTTTTTTTACTTTTTCACATGACAAGAAATTTCGTCATCAGAATAGTACTCGCATACTGTACGTGCACCACCTGATTTTTGTAACTGCAGGTCACATATGCGCTGTGACATTTTTTTTTTTACAGTAATCAGTTGTTCCACATGATGGCAACACTGTCCCAGGCCAGGCCATGTCCACACTGGACATGGATGAAACTTTTTAGAGCGCATGTGTCGACCGTCCGCGATTGCGCACAACATCAAATGGAGTATACTTTGAAAGACTATGTTTTCAAATGTACAAGTAAAACGAAGTATACTTTGGGCTTGAGACTGTAAACTTTAGCCACATTTAGCTGCGGAACATGCTAACTAGCACATTATTAGGAAAGGCGATTTGCAAAGACTCATTAAAAAAAAAAAAAAAAGAACCTTATACTCACTTCTTCTGTAGGTGAAGCTGGATCACGAATGCTAGAACATAAATGCTTTTAGGTAGATCATGGGGCACATTCCCTTCAAAACAAAATAAATCCTTTTCATCTTCAGCGGCTCAGATGTCAGGAGTAAATGATGGCTGCTTTGTTCATTATTACATCCAACAACAAAATATTTCAATCGCTTAGGAGACATTCTTGTCTACTCCTGCTCTGGCATTGAAACAATGGCAAACAGTTCACAGCTCACTCAGGGTGGGTCTAAGGTAAGACGGTCGTGTCAATCAACAATCATGGGAGCGGCCTTTGTCGGTGTGACGTCACACAGCCAAGAATAGGAGAATGGCTTGATTTGAGGATAAAAAAAAAAACAACAAAAAAGAATTTTGCATCTGATGACCCCCTTAAACTGCATTATTATACTTGTATTAGCATGTAGTTCATGACCTCATATTACCTGAGGGAACACAATCTTTGTACTTTTTCCTTGCTGTTTCAATGCTATTTAAAATTGATTATTTTAATTAAAACTGATTTTAAAAACCTGACTAGTTAAAAACAAGAAGTTACATCATCTATAGCATAACATATATAAGTAGGGTAGAGACAGGACTTTGTAATATTGTTTTAGCATGTTATACTGGTTGCCTGTCACAAATTTTGAATACAATATACTCATATTCAAATTGTTTTAAAAATTAAATTGATGTCACTGCTGGAGTCAGCTGTGACAGAAATGAAAAACATGACCATTATAGTGAAATGTTACTGTCTTTATATTGTTCTATTTGGAAAAAGTTAATTCCGTTTTGATTAAATGTTGTTTAGACATGCTGATCTTGCCAGAGTGAGTTTTGAGAAGCTGTCAGTGCTCATCTCAGAGCTTATTAAGAGAAGTGGGAGTCTGTGTTTAGAGTGATGTCAGTGAAGTTCACTCTGAAGCCTCTGGAAAGTCATTACCTAACAATGAGTGAACTTAAGTGGCTATACAAGAACCTCATCTTCTAAACCCCATGCAGACCACCTCTTTTTGGACAAGTTTTGTAGATGAATTATAGTTTGTGAAGTTTTGTAGATGTGTTTTTACTAAAGAGGTTAGTTGCATCTTCAAACAACATCACCAAAATAACTGTAGAGATGTATTTGGCCAGTGTTGATCACTAGTTGTAGGTTCAACTTTGTTAGGTCTGCAGTCTCATTTATGACAGTTTTTCCACAGTTGATGTGACATCAGCAGAGAGTGTATGATGTAGTATCTGTGGTGTTTTGGTTAATTGTAAGAAATGGACCGTGAGGCTGAATTTATGCTGACTAATGAGGTAAATCAATTTAATGCAGGCCTTTGTGCTTCTGTGAATGCATAAAGACAAAGAGGCGGGCACATGAAGACTTACGACGTCTATGAGGTGTGAAAGAAAGTAAATAGAGAATGTGAAGCTTTGTAAAGATGAGGGGGTGCTCTTGAGGTTGTGATTAGCAGCTCAGTGGGTTTTCAAGGCAGTCACAGAACCAGACCTGTGTGTGTGTGTGTTTTCACCAGACCACACCAGGCCACCCGCCACTGACGGGGTCAACAGGGCAGGGGTCAGGAGAGGTCATGCCTGCTACAGCTAATTATACGACAGCCTATATCCTCCCCTCTGACCACAGACAGGGGAAAGGGGATTATGGAAAATATGTAGGGAAGTTATGAGAACGCCCTATAGAGATATCCACCATGTCGGAAATGAAGAAGGAAAAAAGAGCTAGTTTGTTATTGGAGTCCATGCTGAAGGGGGGGGGAAAACTAAATATTCTGAGAGTTCAACTGATCTTTTGAAACATAAGCAGTAAATGTTGAGGTCATGGTGAATTTAAAAAAAAAAATGTTAAGGGTGAGTAAGTATTTATTTCATAGTAGGAGGTTTTTGCACAGCAAAATAATATTTCCTGATTTAAGTAAAAATAACAAAACATCCTTAAAACAAGATTAATTTACTTTGTAAGATTTTTGTGCAATTTTAAATTGCACAAGATACTCTTGTTTTCAAAGAATACATCTTGAAATGTTTATTTTTCTTAAGCCACTGGTCAACTTTTCTTTCCTTGGTGTAGAGCCAAATTTTGTTATTTTATGCATTTCTGATTTGTTTTAAAAAATAATAAAAGTAATGGTGTACATCACAATATGAAAAGGTCAATGTGAAATTCAACAATAATTGACTTACATTTTTTCCTGCAGAACTGGGCTACTTTAACACTGTTGCCGCGAGTTGAAGTGACCTCAAGATTGTAATATGTAGCCCCTGGAATGCTAATTTTACCAGAGGAACCCTGCCAAAAAAACGTGTATTTCAACCCCCGGAATGCAATTTTTAATGGGGGACCCAAATGTAAAACTTAATTCTGATTGGATGAGTCACTGAAGTAACTCAATATACTCACAGCTGCAACCGCACGTCAGTTGAATTCAGTATTAATGTGCTATGTTGGGTCACTTCTTGAAATCCACAAACAACTAAACTTCTCTTTACTTCCCTTAATACCATCCTCCTCATATTGGCTTACTCAAGACATGTCCCACTCTATATTTTCATGATACTGTGTATTTCTTTGTCGCTCTTATATGTAAACGATACAGCAAAATCTTAAGCAAGCACACATTTCAACTGTCATACCGGCCAGGCCTTTATCAGGACCTGCTCCTGTGGCATGTACGTGCATGTATTTGGTGTGAGGAGGATGTGGTTAATGTCAGAAAAAAACGTCTTCTGCCCTCTGCCATATCTGTATAGTGTGTGTGCAACAATGTTACGGTTCTGTGCGTCTTGGTTTGTTTCTGTGGCTAATCCCAGCGATGTTTGGGGTGGGCCATCCCGCTGTATCAATCACCCTCAGACAAACTAACAGTCTGAATCGTAACATATGTTCAGTGTTTCAGCTCAGCTGAGCTAACATGACTAGAACATGTTGTGTGTGTGGACAAGGCCTGGTCTAACTCAAAACCAGCACAACTGTCCATTCATGAACAATGAGTGCAGTTGCACTGGCATTTCCCCGCCAAGAAGAAAGCTGTGCTAAAGAATGTGTGTTTAACAAAAAATGTCAGGACTGACTGGATTTAGAAAGCTTAAGTTAAATAGCTGTATGCTTGAACTCTGGTTTGAGAATATATTTTGTTTCTGAGGTTAACAATGTACAGAAATTCCTCCTTTTCGTCCCAATAAATTCTGAGGTTGTCTCAGTTGCTTAAGACGCATTTTATGAAACAATAAACCATTTTTAAAACAATTCTACGGTCCAGAACACACCGGTGAGATTGATTCAAAATACTACAACAAAAAAAAATCTCTAGTCTCTGTCAACTTTTATTTGTATGGAAAAAAGAAGAAAAACTTCCACAGAAGAAAGAAAACAATGTTGAATCAAAACTTTTAAAACTGTTATTTAGAGCAATCACAGCTCATATGGTGATGATTACTGGTGATTAGTTAAAAAAAAAAAAAAGTAAAGAAAATGTAACTTTTAATCAGCATCTGTTTAATTAAAAAAAAAAAAAAAAAAAAAAAAAACATA
>JAHKKF010537356.1:2944-23916 GCA_019740295.1 Labeo calbasu
AAACGTGAACAGAAATCTATAGGGAGTGTAAAGAGTAGGCGGACGGAATTGGGTTCGGACCATCTACCATCTGACATGGTAGATATAAGAAGTGCAAATGATGATTTTATGATTTTAATTTGTAAACAAACTATTTCTTTTAAATTATTCAGTAAAACTGAACCGTTTTTTGTTTTTTTAGTCATTTTTACCACTATGAAAACTCACCAACAATACTTGTGGATGAAAAGCAAGAGATGTGAAGCAAGCAAGCTGTAGTTACTGTGGAGACAAACTGCAATGAAAAATAAGAAAATTAGACCAGTTTTTATAGCAATTGCAAATTACATGCACTAACTGCACTACAGATTCCCGTTTTAGCACAAATTTACATTACAGAACTGTAATTGTCAAAGATTGGTTAGTTAAAAAACACATTGGACAGTGTTCTAATTGCATCAGCACAAAAATATAGACGTTAACAAAACTGAACTTTATGCAAATGAATTGACTCCAGTATTCTTTACAAAAATGCAAGAAAAACTTTGAATCCCAGTCGTAGTCGGGGTGCAAAGTACAACAGAGTCAGACAATGAGAATGAAAGAACTGCTTTTTCTCTCAAGATTACTGTGTGTGTGTGTGTGTGTGCGTGTGTGGTGCAGGTGAATTCTTCTGATCCTACGGTTGCTGACTCACGGGGTTGTTTCATCAGCGTCTGAGCGCTTCATAATGGTGGAGCTGCAGGAGTGATGGGCTCAGAAACTGAACACACAACAGCGAGAGAGACGAGAGGCAGACGGGCGGAGAGAAATGCACTGCAGGACGGCACAGCGGTGAAGAAACAGATATTTAGGAAAAAATGGGAACTAGGAAATTGAGACAAAGAGAAAAAGAGATAGAAGGAGAAAAAAATGGATGTTAGAACGGCACTGAAAAACAAAAGACGAAATTACAGTACCAGCCATTCTATCTAATGTGTTTCTGGAAAGAATTCTTTTATTCTTGTACTCTAATAATTAATATTAAACTGATAGAACTGTCTCCGATTCAGCCAAAAATAACTAGTTTTTACTTGCCGTTTATGGGAAGGATGATGTTAACAACCTACACTAACATCTTAAAACGTATTACACCAATCTAAAACTGTGGTTTTCAACCTTTTTGACCACAAGGCCCCACACTGTCCACAATAATATTCGAAGGCTGCATCACTTTTCCAGTTGTTCCTGATTTACTAGAGAAGGACGAAGGATAAAGATTTTTAAAAATATTTTTCACTCACAATTTCAAGCCAGTAAATAATTTAATAGCTCGGCATAACTATAGAAAAGTGTATAATCATTATAAAAATTCTCATGGAGTTATAATATTTTATAAATTGCATTAAAGGTTTTATTAATTGCATGACTTTTCCAGGTATAGAAAACACTTAAAATTAGGCTGCCTCATAAATTCAGTAAAACATCTTAATTTTTGTGTTTTAATATTATTTAAATGCATGTTTTGTCTTTATTTTATTCTTTTAAGTAGTGCTGTCAAATAATTGCATACATGTATACATTTAAGAAATATATGAAACATATATACACACACACATGAAAACACATTTTTTTTATTTTCTTTTATTTATTTATTTATTTGTTTATACGCATGTATGTAAATATTAAATATATACACAGTACACTTTTATTTTGGATGCGATTAATCAGTTTGAGAGCACTAATTTTAAGTCATTTTGGTCTCCTGGTTGAAAACCACTGGTCTAAAATCTATCAAGGCATAAATCTCAAAACAAATAAAAACAAGCAGCACAACTGATACAGTTTTATAGCAGAGCTACATTAATTAAACATTATGTTCACAATTTTGGTTTAACACTTGACTGTAAACATGTTTTTAGCTTTTTTACAAGACATTTTGGGTCATAAACCAAACAAAAGTATATTCCTGTCACGAGTTGCTCTGTACGCAATAAATGCTTCCTTTTACAGTCACTCCAAGTACCAGTCCTTGTAAAAATGCAATAGACGCAATCAAAAATACTGCAATGTAATACCTTTAAAGCACATTCTCTCTCAGCAGGTCAATTTTACATATCTACATCCTTGTGTATAATATGAGTAAGAATTATAGCATTCACATTCACACTTCTAAATCAAACCTGTATAATCAAGACACTCTATATGGAGATATTCAGGATGTTTCAAGGGTTTACAGTACCTTATGATATAGTGTATCTTCTTTCTATGGATTATTTGACTGAGAGCTTTATGCTGGTGTTAAAGAGCAGAAATCAAGTGATGCTCTGCAGTCGTTTATGAGAGGCAGACGTTCACACATGCTTGAGATTCAAGGCAGGTCATATGACCTGACTGAAAAATGCGATCTTCAGAGATAATATTCCGGAGGTTTCACATGTGAAGGATAGCCATTAAAGGTGAAGTGTGTGATTTCTGCATCAGTGGAGGCACCAAACAGAATTGCTAAAATGAATGCATTTTGATATTTTTCTGAAGAAAAAGGCAGTGCAACCAGCGCAGAATTGGATGCTAAGGAATTAACCTATGCTAAGAAATTGTTACTAGGATTAGTATATTGGGTACCAAACTCACGCCATTGGCTGAGCCAAAAGTGAGCACGCTGGGCTAAAGCCACAGCATTACAGCCTTCAGGAAAAAGTATTTTAAACTTGAAAGAATTAATAACATCATCTCAAAGGTTAAATTCATGGCCAGAATACAAAGGGTTTAAATTCATCCCAATAAACCAGCAGTAAAGACGACATCTTCATGACGTGTCATAATTGTCCTATTTATTAGTGTACGGGACTCATTAAGGTTCTCATTAAAAGGAAAAAAGGTCTTTCTCAAGCTACAAATGTAACATTTTGAAGAATGGCATTAGAACGGGCCGAGCATAGATTAAAAACGTCAAACGCCTCTTGCTTTTCTCAGCGTGAGGCGGTCTGCCATTACTAAATTAGCTCTAAATGAGGGTTTGGTTTCAGAGACGGCAGCCGTTCCGCTGCGTCTTTGCTAATCCCCCATTACGCTGGCTAACTTTTATCATCCACCGTCCCTAATTACTCTCAGATTGTGTAATTACCAGGAGACTGTTAATTAAAACCCAGAATGCCATAATGAAGGACCCCAAGAAGAAATAATTGATTGAATAAGAGGGTCTTGAAAGGAAAGGATGCTGAACCCCAACCTAGCAAGACTCCTCACAGGAAGGTCTGTAATCAGCATGGAGAACGTCACGGTGGATTTGAATACATTTTAACACAGCTGCACGTCTATACCTACACATCCGTCTGACTTATACGCATAGCATATATAACCAATCAAGGCTCACTGGAAAATCGTGCCGTGCATTAATGCTCTGTTAAGTATTAAAATAGCATACCACCTCAACTAAACACTACTTTAAAACTAACCAATAGTGTTAGTAACCATAGGATAAAAATGCATTTGCTGAAGCAACTGCTTCAAACTTTTGCTCGTCGTTTTACTGTTGCCAGTGCAATGCTGTACCGGGTGCGCTACTGAGCAAGTTTACTACAACTGAAAAGCCATACATATGAAGCTGATTATGTGATGCAAACATCAGCAAAGCTGTTTTTAAGTCATAACATAGAATTGTGTGAAAATAAGCCTTTATTAATCAACAATCTGGCCCTGTAATCATAATTTGTGTAAACGGGATTAGAAGTTAATGGCGTTTTACTGCCACTAGTGTACATTTCAGTTGGAAATTGCAGTGAATTGTATGTATAGTTACTTTTTTGCAAAAATCTAGGTAGAAGAATGTATTTTCAACCAGTTTGTGTTGCAAATATCCCATATTGTCGCTCGGTTATTATTGTAGACACCGTAATACAACAAACAAATGGTAAAAAAATTGTTGAAAGGATCAGGAAATGTTGTAAGCACCTACATTGAAATATACTTCAAACCCAACCAAAAGTTTTAACAAAAGCAACCATAAGATAAAAACACATTTGTGTAATATGGCAACTATGCCATTTTACCTTGCTTTTTTGTTTCATTGTACCTTAAACTTTTATTTGAGTACTCTGCATTGGCAATGCTGTACCAGGTGCACTACCGAGCAAGTTTACTATAACAAAAAAGCCATACATATGGAGCTGATTATGTGATGCAAACATCAAAATGTGTTAGTTTACAATTCTTACACTATGGTAAAGGTGTTTTTAAATCATAACATAGTATTGTGTGAAAATAAGACTTAATTAATAATTTGGCCGTGTAATCATAATTTGTGTAAACAGGATTAGAAGTTAGTGGTGTTTTACTACCACTAGTGTTCATTTCAGTTGAAAATCGCAGTTATTTGTATGTATAGTTACAATTCTGCAAATATGCAGGTAGAGGAATGCAAATATCCCATATTGTCACTCAGTTATTATTGTAGACACTGTAACACAATAAACAAATGGTAAGAAATGGTTAAAAGGATCAGGAAATGTTGTAAGCACCTGCACTAAAGCCTACTTTAAACCTAACCATTAGTGTCAACAAAAACAACCTTGAGATAAAAACACATTTGCTGAAGCAACTACACCATTTTTTCTTGCTTTCATTTTTTATTGTCACTAACGTCTAACAAACTTTTACTCTAATACGTGTTCTGAAGTCATAACATAGTATTGCATGAAAACAAGACTTTATTAATTAATAATCTGGCCCTGTAATCATAATTTGTGTAAACAGGATTAGAAGTTATTAGTGTTTTACAGCCATTAGTGTTCATTTCAGTCAAACATTGCAGTGAAATGTATGTACATTTTTGCAAAAGTATAGGTAGAGGAATACATTTCCAATAGTAGATGTGACATACGAAAAACAGGTCAGGCAGAGCGAGACAAGACGAGCATTTGACATTAAAAGTATATAAATTGTATTATTTTTATGAAAATAACCTCGCTAGATAAGACCCTTCTTCTCCGGCTGGGATTGTTTACAACCGCATTTGGGATCGTTTGAAACTGCATTTAAACTACCTTTTGGAAGTTCAAACTCGGGGCAACATATCAGTCCATTATATGGAGAAAAATCCTGAAAAGTTTTCCTCAAAAAACATAATTTCTTTACGACTGAAGAAATAAAGACATAAACATCTTGAATGACAAGGGGTGAGTACATTATCTGTCGATTTTTGTTCTGGAAGTGGACTTCTCCTTTAATACAACAAAGAAATGTTAAAAAAAATGTTGTAAGCTTGATTCAAAGTTACATAACACAAGCACCACAGCTCAATGTGTCAAGCAAGTTCGCTAACTGCTAAGCTACGGCTCTTACACAACCACAATAGTTAGCGAACAGATTAAAACTGGACTAAACCGACCGGAAATCTTCCAGCCAGGCCACATTAACTACATAATAAGCCAGAGGGATGAGATGCTTATGTCATGCTGTTCCAAAACTAGCATTTGTCTGACCCTCGACACGTCTACAGGAGCGATGCTAATTGCGTTGCTAAGGGTAAAAATACATGACTATTCGGTGTCAGCGCCAGCGGTTCCCTTTGACGCAGATCTGTGAACTGATCTGATGCATGTCCAGTTATGAAACACGATATTCATCTCTTGAATGAAGAACATCAGAGTGGAGAAATCAATGAACGGGATAATTAGCTAAACACTGAGGGCGCACTGTGGAAGTCAACAGACACTCAACATGCAGCCCGTGGGCCGCATCTGGCCCGTCTGCTTTTATTCTCGGCCCCCCACACGTCCTTATGAATGTATATTTGTTATAATTAGCTCCCAAATGTCACGTTAAAATTAAGCAGAGCACTTTTAATTGTGTCTAATGCAATACGGTTGTAATTGTGAATGCTAACTATGCGTTTTGAGAGCTCATCAGTCAAACGTTATCATGTTTTGCATGGATTGATTATTCTAGTGATAGAAAGGACTCCTTTAATGTCCTAAACTACGCTTTAGTCATGAAAAGGCCCTCGCTCGCTTCTAATGTTGTTTAGTAGCACCCTTCGTGGATGACACATTCATGCACAATGCAGCTTTTCTGACTGATGAAACATGGCAAACAAATTCATTTAATCTGAAAGCTCAAGGGTGAGAAAAGCTTACAACGATGATTCTGAATAATGTGACGGCATTTGAAATGAAACTGGCCCTATTTGCACAGAGGAAGAAAACAGAAATATGACAAACAACAGCAATAGTGATATGAAAAAGTAGTGATGCACCTAAATAAAAATAACATTGTGTATAAACATTTTAAACTGCACACAATGTCGTTTTTAAAAAAACTTTTTAGGGAAATAATTGTGTTTCTGCTTCAGTTTTTGAATTTGAATTTAAATGGTGGCTACAATAACATTAGTTTGCGTTTAATCAAACATTAAATAATGAAGATGACAGGTTAAGCAAAAATGAATAGCACATCTGCACCTTCTGAATTTTTTATTGCAATTACTGGACATGAGATGTGCTGTAAATAATATTTAGTGATGCTTTCTTCATGCATCAACTGAAAACAGCATAGACTAAAAGATTATGGTTCATCAAAATTAAAATGTATTAAAAACTAGAAATCAATATCGTTAAATGAAGCACTAATTTCAATCAATAATTCCTGCCCTCCAAACCAAACCAGCGTTGCCTAGAATTTTAAATAATTTCTCGGCAGAACATTTTCAGAATGAAAATGCCATTTCACCTTCTTTCAGGTTTTATTTTTCATCATCACTCATGTCTAACAAACTTTCAAATGCTCCGCATTGCCAGTGCAATGCTTAACCGGGTGCGCTACCGAGCAAGTTTACTACATCAGAAAAACCATACATATGAAACTGATTATGCGATGCAAACATCAAAATGTGTTAGTTTACAAATCTTGCACTATGGTAAAAGTGTTTTGAAGTCATAAATAGTATTGTGGAAGGAACTGTGTGAAAGGGAGTCTTTATTAATCAATAATCTGGCTCTGTAATCACAATTTGTATAAACAGGATTAGAAGTTATTGGCGTTTTACTGCCACTAGTGTTTAATTCAGTTGGAAACTGAAATTCAATGTGTACTTACGTTTTTGCATAAATGTAGGTAGAGGAATGTATTTCCAATGAGCCTATGTTAGAAATATCCCATATAGTTGCTCATGTATTATTAGAAAGGGTGTAACACAGCAAACAAATGGTAAAAAATACGTCTTTAATATACAAAATAAATTTGCGGCAGAATATTTTCAGCTGCTGAAATTTTAGTGCATCAGATTTATTAATAAAATTGTTTGGAATAAACAAAATGTTGGGATAAATGGAAAACACAGATGAAATTATATATAAAATAGACGCACTTTGCATCTCTAATTCAATAGCCTGCATACAAGCATACGTCCCATGTCACTAAACAGCATTTAATTAAGAAACGTGAAATCTGCATTGTCTCCACAGTGTCTTATCTCTCTTTCAAGCTTTAGTAGCTTCAGGCCATGACTTGTTTACAATCTGTTGTGTACAAATATATATACAAAATGGTATACATTTATTTAGCAGAGGCAGATGCTGCAGCCCGGATCAAAAAACGAACACATCTGAATGGGTGTATCCCTGACAATTTACATTTTAGCATGTTTATAAAGCAGAGCAAATGTTTAAATGCATGTGTTTGTTCTGCTGTTTGATGACTCAGGATTGCACACACGCACTCCGCACACTTTAACAACAGCCAGTGAATGTCCTCCATCAAAGTGACTGTTCTAGATCTCCACACACACACACACAACAAAGCTTTGCCCATGAGAATCCCATCAATTATTTAGCAGCACAGGCCGGCAGCACAATAAAAGCGGAATATTCTCCACTGATTGTATCCAGGAAGAGGATACGCTAGAGGGATCTGGGTTTTTACAAGCTCGCCTGTGTCCACTAGTAGAGCGAACCATCAAAGCGTTGTTAATCAGATCCATACTGCCCTCCTCAGGTCAGTATTTATAACAGCATGACACTAACTGGAACATTAAGGTGGGAAACAGTCTCCAAGGTCTCAAACATGGGATGCTGCATTGATTTTGAGAATGCATTTGGCTGTATGTGCACCCTGTTGGCTAGCTGTCACCAAATGCTGATAAGAAATGAAAAATAGAGGAGTGTCTGTGATACAAACCAGTTGTTGACTCACCCTCTAGTATGGCACACATACTGTAGCTGTCAGAGAGGAATGAATATCGTGGTCAGTTGTAGAGACAAATACAGCTGCTTTCAGACTCTCCCGTGGGGAAATGAAAACCTGGTGAGGAGAAAACAGACACATATATTAATAATGAGGATGGGAAATAAAGTCAGGTTTGCAAGCAAACTAACGTAGGCATAACGTTCAAAAAGAAGAGTTTGAAGGTGCATTTGTTGACTATAATATGTTAAAACATCAGTTTTTAAAGTAAAAATATTAATTAGCCACCAAATGCATCGTTTTTTTTATGTTTCTGAAATAAAATGAGATTTTATTCTCACCAAGGCTGCGTTTATTTGATCAAAAACACAAAGACAGCAAAACTGTGAAATATTATTACAATTAAAAAAAAAATTGTTTTATATTTTAAAATGAAATATATTTCTGTGATGCAGTACTACACTATGAAACATTAATGTTTGCTGCTAAATTTATTAGTTTTATGTTATTTTTTAGCCAGGATTCTTTGATGAATAGAAAGCTCAAAAGAACAGCCTTTATTTGAAACAGAAATCTTTTTCAACATTACACGTCTTTACTGTCACTTTTGATCAATCTGATGTGTCCTTGCTGAATAAACGTATTATTTCACACTGTCCCCAAACAGTGTAATTCAACAGCGTTAATGCTTTAAATGAAATGTCACAGCAATGATGATGTTTTATGCTTTTTAATTTAGAAAATATACACACCAAAAGACAAAAAGTGCTTAATAATTGCACTAAACTCAAATACAATGCCACATTGTGTAACCTGTCTAGACATGTGAACACAAGGCAGAGCATTTCATTGTTTATTATTTTTTTACATTTATTTATTTATTTTTTTTTTTTTACAAAAGTTTTGCATGCATTAAGATGCATTAGGGATCTTTCAAATTGGCAGTAAGTCTCACCAATCACAATGCAATTAGAATGCAATAAGTCAATTATACTATAACTTGGTCATGATTGCTACTGCACCAAAGCAGTAAAAAAAAATATATAACTAGATAAAAAAGTTTGTCAAAACACACTTTAGTTTGGCTTGAGAAAGCCTAGCCTGAAAATTTAAAGCAGTTGTAAAAACTTGAAGTTTGAAAATTTAGATAGACAAGATAGATGTTGATAATATGTTTCTAACATGATTAGCAATTTGCTAGCATGTTTTTAGCATGTTTAACATGTTTCTAGTATGTTTCTAACATGATTAGAATATTGCTAGCATTTTGCTACAATGATTATCACATTAACATGTTTCTGCTATAATTAGCATATAGTTATTATGGCATGTTATTAGCATGAATAGCAAGTTACTAGCATGATTCTGACATGATTAACATGTTAGTATGATTAACAAGTTACAAGCATGTTTTTAGCATAATTAGCATGTTATTAGCAGGTTTCTAGCATGATTAGCAATCAATCAGTTTTTGATTAGCATGTTATTAGCATGTTAGCATGACTGACAAGTTTGCTAACATGATTATAGCATGATTAGCACGTTACTACTACGTTGTTAACACGATTAACAAGTTACAAGCATGTTTTAACATGATTAACATGTTATTTCTAACATGATTAGCAAATTATTAGCATGATTGTAACATGATTAGTATGTTACTAGCATGTTGTTATCATGATTAACAAGTTACCAGCATGGTTTCTTGCATGATTAACAAGTTAATAGCATGAATCTAGCATGATTAACATGTTACCAGCATGTTGTTAGCATTATTAACAAGTTACTACCATGTTTCTAGCATGAATAGTATGTTCTTAGCATGTTTCTAGCATGATTAGCATATTTTTGGCATAGTTCTAGCATGGTTAGCATGTTATTAGCATGTTGTTATCATGATTAACAAGTTACTAGCATGATTTCTAGCACGAATGGCATGTTACTAGCATGATTCTAGCATGATTAGCATGCAACTAGCATGTTGTTAGCATGATTAACAAGTTACTAGCATGTTTCTAGCATGAATAACATGTTCCTAGCATGATTTGCAAGTTATTAGCATGACTCTTGTATGATTAACATGTTATTAGCATGTTGTTAACATGAATAGCATGTTCCTAACATGTTTCTAGCATGATTAGCAAGTTATTAGCATGATTCTTGCATGATTAGCATGTTACTAGCAAAATTAAGTTACAGGCATGTTTCTAGCATGATTAGAAAGTTACTAGCATGATTCTAGTTGCAAGGCTTGGCTAGATAGCTAGATAGACAGATCTGCACAGCACTATTTAGCTACAGCTGTAATTTAGGTCGCTCCGTAATTGTCATTGGGTAGCGATGACAAGAACAAAACACAATGCGGTCAGCACAGACCCCTCGTCACTACCCGTCTGCCCGCTCTCAGACCTGTTTTTGAGGCATCAAACAGGTAAAGCATCTGGCGTTACGCTCAGCGCCTGGAGACTCGACTCTCAAAAATCCTTTGTTCTTAATTAGTCAGTTTCCCTCCCTGTGTCGACACCTGTTCACGGCCTCTCAGAGCCTCCGAGCAGGTGAACCAATGTGTCACAATCAATCCTTCCTCTAGGGCTCCAAACTCTCTTCAAGTACTGAGCTAATAGAGTCAAAGCGTAGATTAGCCTCTCTAGAGCTTCACCGGGCTGATATGAACTGAACAGCATGAAGGGGGCGGGCATGCGCCCGTCTTGAGTTGACCGAACAGCAAGTTGACTACTAGTTAGGATGTTTGCATAGACAATTCAATCTAAATAAATGCGAAAAACTATCCGGTATTCAGATTCTACATGCTAACAGAACAGTCATTTTCTTGAAATTTGCTGTTGAACGTGAGCTGAAGGCTAAAGCAGTGGTGCTTTAAACTTTAAACTTATTTGAGAGGTTAACTACTATAGTCCCAATTGAGGAGTCTGTTATACCTGGAGAGAGCTAGCTGTTAGCATTCACATTCATCTCAATGACAGCTGCTTGCTTAGTGCTCGCCGTCCCATATTGCCATCTTTGCACCGCTGCACACATCAGACACACTAATAAGGGAGATAAACAAAGGAAACATAAGAAAATGTTACTCCATACATAGTTTGAAATATTAGAGTCCTATATATAGATAAATTCAATTTTTAAAAAAAAATGCACGAAAGCTATAATAAAATTTAAAACAAAAAATTAGTTTCATAGTCCATGCATAGTTATGGAAATATTACAGCTTTCCAAATAAATAAAATCAAATCACATAAAAAGCCAGATGATAATAAAATGCTCATATAAGAAAATATTACTTCCAGACATAGTTTAAAATATTAGAGCTTAAAAAAATAAAATTAAATTAAAAAAAATTAAATTAAATTAAACAAAATTAAAATAAATTCAATTAAAAAAATAATAATAAAATAAAATGCCTGGAGATAATAAAATACTGATATAAGAAAATATTACTTCCAGACACAGTTTAAAATATTACAACCCATTAAAACAGAATAAAATGAAATAAAACAAAACAAAAAATAAATAAAATAAAATAAAATAAAATAAAATGCCTGGAGATAATAAAATACTGATATAAGAAAATATTACTTNGAATAAAATGAAATAAAACAAAACAAAAAATAAATAAAATAAAATAAAATAAAATAAAATAAAATAAAAAAAAAAAAAAAAAAATAAAATAAAATAAAATAAAATAAAATGCCTGGAGATAATAAAATACTGATATAAGAAAATATTACTTCCAGACATAGTTTAAAATATTACAGCCCAATAAAATAAAACAAAACAAAACAAATAAAAACATAAAACAAAACAAAAAATCATTAAATTAAAAAATAAAACAAATAAATACAAATAAAATGAAATAAAACAAAACAAAACAAAATTAAATTAAGCTAAAATAAATTTAAAAATAAATAATAAAAATAAACTAAAATAAAAGCCAGGAGATAATAAAATACTGATATAAGAAAATATTACTTCCAGACATAGTTTAAAATATTTAAGCAAAATAAAATAAAATTAAATTAAAATTAAATTAAATTAAAATATTGTTATAAGAAAATATTAGTTCCAGGCATAGTTCCAGAAATAGTAGTCCCAAATAAAACAAAGCAAAACAACAAGACAAAATATTGATATGAGAAAATATTAGTTCCAGACATAGTTTGAAATATTAGAGTCCTCTAAACAAAACATAAAACAAAAAGACAAACTAAACAAGAAAAAAACAAATAATATAATTATATAATTATATAAAATAAAATACCACAAGATCAGTTTTAGACATACAGTAGTTTTAGATATTAGAGCCCTCAAAACAAAACAAAAAAAAAACAAAAATGGCAGGGAGATGATAAAATATTGATATAAAAATACATATTAGTTCCAGACATAGTTTGAAATTTTAGAGTGCTTCAAATAAATTAAAATACAATAATAATAAAAAAAGAAAAAGCCAATTTATATGTTATACACATATTTAATAAATGTCTCATTTTGAATGGTCATGAATAAAGAACCAGCATCATGGTGAGGTTGCAACATCTAACTGCTAAAACTAACTAGCCAAACGTCCTGCCAAATCACCTTTTTATAAATATGCATATATGAAATAGAGCTTTATTAAAAATATAGATATACTGGGAACCCGACCAGTCAAGTTTTTGTCCTTGACGTTGATTTTAAAAAAAGCAAAAGAAAAAAAATACAGGGATGAACACAGAAAAACAACATCCATTCCTCCAGAGCAACAGCTGCAATGTCAAAACATCATGTGTCATCAAAAATCAACCTTTCACTGCCGGGTCAATAGGACACTCATCTGATGTGACAATTACATTGGGTTGCGGAGACCGCCGGCAGGCATATATATATGTTATCACAGTGAAAAGGGCACGAGGTACCACGATGTCATGGGGTCTCATTACACACACGCCGAGCGTCAGACCCTTCATCTCTACAGGATCTCCTATAAAGCTGTGCCATTTCACACTGTAAAGCTCAGGATTGAGACATGCATGCTGCGGGAAGTTTCAATCGTCGGGTTCGGGGTGTATATCGCACGTCAGTTTGTCTTTTGTAGAATTCCTTTCTATTTCTAAGAGCCCCATGTCTTTTTGATCACAACCACAATGGCTGCGCAGTCGCATCTGACTGAAAGAAATCACTGCAGGACAAAACTGAGCGACTGGGAAAGCTGTTCAATAGATAAATGCAGGCAAGGTTTCTGAGAAAGAGAAATTCAGTAATGGGTTTCAGGGGTTTTTTTTGGGCGATACAGTACAATGCCAGGCTGATAAAGGCGGCTTCATTCCCACTTAGGAAGTACAAACTCAGCAAACAACAGAGAGACGGTCCGCAGGGACTCATTCGCTGGATTCAAAGTGTAAAGTTAGCTTTAAACAATGCTTACCTAGTGGAGATACGAACCACAGTCCATATCTACGGCCCATCATGAGGGAGTTTGCATTTCTCATTGTCCAGTTGTCTCTGTTTTTTCTTCTTTCGTACGTTTTGTCTTTGCCTCCTCAGAAGTGATTTCAGCTCATTTCACCATCTGGCAGAGCTTAATTTATGCAGGAAACAAATCAGATCCAGATCAGTCAAAAGATGTGTGTAGCCAGACGTGTTATCCTGACATATATATGCTGTTTTTGATCAAATAAATTTTTGGCTGAGCATATGTTGTTTGAAAAACTAAACAGAATAAATTATAAATAATAAAATAAAATAAAATTAACCATGAGCTCCAGCCCAGATTACCAATAAAACTAGAAAAATCTGAGTAGCAAAGCTGCAAAAGATGTAAAAGTTAAAATAACAATAGTAATAATAACAAAATAAATGTAAAATTGAAAATATTTAAAATAAAAAGAAATAAAGAACATATTTTAAGTTTATTTTTTTATTTTTGCTACTTTTTAATTATGTTTATTACAAATATTTTAAATGAAAAATAGTACATATTAAATTAACATGGTTATTTCAGTATCATTGAGATACTATTATAGTTTTGTGTAATATTTCTTTTCATGTTTTTATTTTTTATCCGTTTTCAGTTTTAAAGCTTTAGTCATTTTATTGTTTGTTTGTTTTTTTTGTCATTATTATTATTATTATTATTATTATTATTTTAAATGTATAACGAAAAATAAAATAAAATAAAATAAAATAAAATAAAATAAAATAAAATAAAATAAAATAAAATAAAATAAAATAAAATAAAATAAAATAAAATAAAATAAAATAAAATAAAATAAAATAAAATAAAATAAAATAAAATAAAATAAAATAAAATAAAAGCCATGAGCTCCAGTCCGGCAACCAATAAAACTAGATAAATCTGAGAAGCAAAGTTACAAAAGATGTAAGAGTTAAAATAAAAATAAAATAAAATAAAATAAAATAAAAAGAAAGAAAGAAAGAAAGAAAGAAAGAAAGAAAGAAAGAACGAACATAATAAATAATAAAATAAATGTAAAAATTATCAAGATTTAAGATGATAAAAAAAATAAAAAACAATTTTGAATTTAAGTTTTTTATTTTTGCTATTTTTTATTTATATATTACAAATATTTGTAATTAACAATAGTACATATTCAATTACAGGGTTACTTCAGTATCACTGAGATACTATTATAGTTTTGTGTAATATTTCAATTCATGTTTTTATTTTTTTTCTGTTTTTTATTTTAATTTTAAAGCTTTAGTAATTCTGTTGAGTGTTTTTTGTCATTATTATTGTTATTATTTTAAATGTCTAATGAAAAATAATAAAATTAATCTAACAAAAAATATAAAAAAATAAAATAAAACAAAATTAAATAAAATAAAATAAAATAAAAAAGTAAAAATAAGCCATGAGCTTCAGTCCAGACGACCAATAAAACTAGATAAATCTGAGAAGCAAAGCTGCAAAAGATATAAAAGTAAATAAAAAAATAAAAAAATAATAAAAAATAAAGAAATAATAAAAATTAAAATAAAGAACATAACTGGAATTTAAGTTTTCATTTTTGCTATTTTTTATACGTTTATTACAAATATTGTTAAAGCATTCACTTCACTTGGTTAGACGCATACTTAATGGTAGGAATATAATTTTAAAAAATCATGAAAAAAGTAAATAAATTAATTAAAATAAATGAATAAAATATTTAAATCAAGATATAATCTTTAAATACTTCTTATGCCGTAATAGTACATTTTAAATTAACAGGGTTATTTCGGTATCATTTAGATACTATTATAGTTTTGTTTAATATATCTTTTTCTTAAGTCATGACATCTATCAGCAGGTGAAGCCAAACCGGACAAAGCTAACAAAGCCTTGACCCATTTTGTTATATCCAATCTACACTGCAAGCAATTGTGCTGTTATGCAAATAAAGCCAGTTAACCAACCATGATCTGTCACTAATCATTCTTTCGGGACATCGTAACTCAAAAATTAAGCAGTGTTGTGTCGTCTAGGCTGGAGCTCACGGCTCATGTGTACGGCCTATTTGTTTTAGTGGGCAGTGAGGTTACGGCGGCTCTTCTTCAACACACATCACTCCACGAGGCTGGACCGCAGCCCAGATCACAAGCACACACTGGAGAATTGCTGTGGTGGATTGTGGGGAGGATTGCTGATGGAAGGCAGCAAACAATCAAGAGAAACAGCAGACCTCAATGAAACGAAATGTTGCGTTTCATGGTCCGTAAAGGCTCTAGTTTTTCACGGCACTTTGCATTTGCTAATTTCACAATCCACTGGCACTGGGAAACCGGGTGAATCCCACGAAAACTCTCGAGAAACGTCTGGGTTGTACCGTATCTCACCCTAAAAATCAAAAGAAAGGAATAACAATATTACATTTTGCATAAAGAAAATTAAACCTATTTAAAGGACCATTAAGACTGTAAGCATTTTCATGACAATTAAGCACAATCTACCAACTTTTAATAGCCTACTGCAATGGAAAAAAAAATTCATTAGTAAAGTAGAAGAAAGATATTTTTAAATAAGGTGTTGTAATTATAAATCATGCTAGTAATAAAAATAAATGACAAATAAATGAAAAAAGATATTTAAAGATATATTTTTGTTTATAAAACTTTTAAATATATAAAAGATTTATATATTTAATAAGAATACAAGTAAAATTATATATTTTTTTGTTTGTTTTTAAAGATTACACATTTTCACATTACAAAAATATGTATAATATACATATAAAACAAAATAAGTGTCTATTAATATATCATTTATTTTATATGTATATTGAATATATTTTTATGTACTAAATCAAGCCATTTAAAAATTTCTAAAACATTTATATATATATATTTGTAAGTGTGCACTAAATCAGATTTCTAAATATTTTTTTTAAAAAATCTATTTTTTATAGATTATATTTTCCTCATATATATATATATATATAATTCATTAAAAGATTATACATTTTCACACTGCATATATATATATATAAATAATTTCTTTATTTTATTTTATATAAATATTGAATTTTTGCACAAAATCAAGGTAAATATTTCTAAAATCTGTCATCATGCTACAAATAAAGTATATAGTATTTGTTTCTAAAGTTATTATATACAAGTTCTATACAAGTATGCATTAAATCAATGTATTTCTAAATATTTCTAAAACCAATCCAGCATCATTCTACTACACTTCAGACAGTTACATACATCCACAAAACGCATTGCAAAGAAATGGCACAAATGTGAAAGCTAATAGTTGGCAGTCTGAGAGCAATTCAAGGATATTTGAGCCTTAAACTGCGCTGGGCCGCATCAACGGGAGGCTCGCTCAGCTGCCAGGAACAGTCTAACGATTTCTCTCCTCACTCTCAATCTATTTTGCTCACTTACTTCCCTCTTCTCACTAGTTCTTTAATATCATCAATCAGGGGATATGTGAGAGAGCAGTCATTTAGAACCGCATCGATAAGATGCTTATACTGCCATTTCGAGATAGGAATTTCAGATGGATTCCTCTTCAAGGACTTGATTGGAAAATAAAGGAATGATGGGATAGAGCCTGAGAATCCGAGTCGAGCCGCATACGCAATCGGCTAAACGCTGTCGTCATGTAGATTTCACGCACACGTGCTCAAAACAGCAGCAGCGTTTCCAGATGAATTAACCCACAAACTGCTCAGATTTTGGCCAAGTCTTAAAATATGCATCAAGGCAAACAAAATGAATTATTTAATTGTTGCTGATGGCCTTTCACAGTCAGCTGTCAGTTGTTATGCAACAGAAAAGATTCATAACCTCAGGGGAACGATCTCTAATGAACTTCATTAAATTAGCACATTCAAACAAAGATGATGAGATGTGCGTCATCTAATGTGGGTTATCGTAACATCAGACATGGAAGATAGTGGATCCAGTGGGTGTCATTTAGGAGAATTGCATTTAGGCACTATTGCCTTACACCGAGTTTGCATGTCGTTCATTGATTCGTGCTTGTAATGGATGCTGGTGTTGCTGTCATGAGCTCAGGTTGTTCATGTCATGAACGGGATTCTTTTCATTTGCTGTACAGTAAGAGGTTTTGGTATCTTATTGATTCTAAGCATGAGACACCATCACCCCTAAAATAAAATAAAATAAAATAAAATGATACTTGGCATTTTATTACTAAAAAATAAAGAAAAATAAAAGATAAATCTGAAAAACAAAAAATTGGTATACATTTTTTATTTAAATTTATATAAATTCTATAAATGTTATTTATAGAAATATATAACATTTAAATTAGTTCAAATTAAAACAATGTATCATTTAAATTATTTTCTCTAAAAATGTTTTTAAAAGCATAAACCTCACTTAACTGGTTAAAGGCATGCTTAATATAATTTTGCTGAAAAAATAAATGCATCTTCATTTAGATATTTTTTTGGAAAACAAGACTAAGCATGGATATCACTGAAGATTTTATTATAGTACTTACTAATATTTTGAATAACTTTTTATTGCTATATATTCATGCTATTTTCTTTTCTTTTTAAGTTTAGTATTTTTTTGTTGTTTTACTTTTTTTTTTAAATATGTACATATGCCATATGTTTTTTTGATTAATTATTAATTTTTATTTTAGTTTTAGTTATTTAAATACATCAAGATAAACTAAATGAAATCTTGGCAACTAGCTAAAATACATATTATTATTATTATTATTATTATTATTATTATTATTATTATTATTATTATTAATTTTAATTTTAATACATAAATAATACATGCTAATAAAAATTAGCAATATTTAAATAAAAATTAAATTAGTTTAAATTTAAACACATTATTATATAATTCAAATAATAATCTCTAAAAAAAAATTTAAACCATAAACCTCACTTAATTGGTTAAATGCATGCTTAATGGAGGTAATATTTGAATAAAATTTGAAAATTTATTCAAGACATAATTTTACTGTAAAACAAGACCAGATATGCAGATTAAATTAGAAAGGTACATATTATCAGGGTTATTTTGGTATCATTGAGATACTTTTATAGTTTATCTTAATATTTTGGATTAATTTTTATTTTTATGTATTCTGTTTTCATTTTCATTTTAAAGGTGTAGTAATTTTGTTGTGTTTTTGTCATTTTTATCATTGTTTTTATTTTATTTTTTTTAAATATGTCCATTTAGTTTTCATTCATTTTTATTTTTTAGTTATTTTAAAACATCAACTAGCAAAAAAAAATCGTTGTAATTATTATTTAAATTATTATTATTTCTTTTAAATGTATTATTATTATTATTATTATTATTATAACAATTAATTGTTTTATGGTTTTAGTTTTAGTTCCACAATAAGCCTGTAAATTACAACAGAAAAATACAACAACACATTAAAGAAAATCATGCTTGTCAATCCATTCAGAAGCACACAACATTTAGCTGCAAACCCAAGCAGACGATGATCTACTATCGGCCATTGAAGATCAGGTCAGAGTTCAGAGATGAACAATCGGCACGTCACACAACATCAGTCAAGGACAAGATGATTCACGGCTCCGTTAGGATGGGAATTGTGTTCATATGTTGGTCTGACAGGTCTTTAGACTCTCCGCTACTGTACGTCTCACTGCAAACACATCAATATGAGAAAGACGCTCTGATGTATTACAGTTAAAAACAGAGAGCGGAGAAGAAAATGACTCGGCTTCCTATACAGCCTGAGCCGCAGGTAAAACCTTCACAAACTCATAAAGGACACGGTATTCATTTCATGTCTTAATTTCATGTTTTCCCGTCTCACTCTTCCTCTGTGATTTATTAATTCACTCTACTTGACCTTCTCCTCTTCCCTCTCGGTACTCCGCTATTGTCAGCTATAATTAACGGCTTCCTGGACGTGTCTGAATGTCTTCCTCAGTCTGATTCTTTTGAAAAGAGACTATTGACTATCAGTGGTGTTCAGACACCCGAGTAAGCGTACGCAGCGGATGTGAAGAAATTGACTTATATTGCACCTCATACTGTACTGTTCCTCTCGCCAAGCGTGACGCTCAAGGTCACGCTTTGTTCTGACGTGAATGGATGACGAAAGGAAACTCGTTTTACGCTTTCCTTTTGTCTGCTCATTCTCCAGGCCGTCTTGTTATTCATCACTAGCTTTTGTTCATTAGCCCTCTTTTCTCTGCTCAGCTGGATAAATGCTAATTTTAGCTGGAGAAACAGTACGTTTCGGTCTCTTGAAGGCAAATGTATTTAAATGGCAGTTACTTTGCATGTCTGGAGAATAATTATGTTCATTCAAGACTTAAATGCAGTCACTAACTTTTCTACATAAGTTTTAGCATTGTCGTCACATATTTGGGGGGTAAAACTGCAGGACTGAGTGGAAAACAAGTCGAGAACAGCGCTTTGTTCTCTTCAAGGTAAGGTAGGAGTGAGAGCTGGTGAATTAACCTATCACTCTTCTGTTATCGGCTCAATCGCGGCTAATCTCTGTGCCAACAAACGACAGTCATCAAAGTCCAAGTGCCACCGGTCGATATGTCACGAGGAGACGGCCAAAGCATTCGCGATCTTTATATTTGAGTGTGAATTCACACGGCACTTCAGAGATAAAAGGGAACAAAATTACGCTTGTTTGAAGCACAGCTCAGTTTGGCTAAAATCTAAGACAGTTTTGCAAGCATCCCTAATGCACTGGAAAAAGCTCATTGTATATCAAATGGATTTTTAAAATATTATATAATTTTACTAACTGTATTAATTCTACAAGTGAGAGACAGAGAGAAGGAGAAAGTATTATACATTGTTAGTAGTGATTATTTTGTGTATATTTACACTGACCAAAATTATAAACTCAACACTTTTGTTTTTGCCCCCATTTTTCATGAGCTGAACTCAAAGATCTATGACTTTTTCTATGTACACAAAAGGCCTATTTCTCTCAAATATTGTTCACAAATCTGTCTAAATCTGTGTTGGTGAGCACTTCTCCTTTGTCGAGATAATCCATCCACCTCACAGGTGTGGCATATCAAGATGCTGATTAGACAGCATGATTATTGCACAGGTGTGCCTTAGGCTGGCCACAATAAAAGGCCACTTTAAAATGTGCAGTTTTACTGTATTTAGGGGGTCCGAAAACCAGTCAGTATCTGGTGTGACCACCATTTGCCTCACACAGTGCAACACATCTGCTTCGCATAGAGTTGATCAGGTTGTTGATTGTGGCCTGTGGAATGTTGCTCCACTCCTCTTCAATGGCTGTGTGAAGTTGCTGGATATTGGCAGGAACTGGAACACGCTGTCGTATATGCCGATCCAGAGCATCCCAAACATGCTCA